>JADMNL010000033.1:605000-862500 GCA_016271365.2 Neoceratodus forsteri
TGTCTTTTGCTGGGACTGGTTCCTCTGAACCAGCCTTCCTTTTGCCGAGGAAGTCTCGCCCTGGTCAGAGGGCACTCCCTTTGGTCCAGTGGGTACTGGACGGGCTGGCCATCTGGTCAGCGGACTTTGGCCTCGCTCCCCTGAGCCGGCCCAATCTCTTTCCAGGGTGGCTGCAGGAAATTTTACACACCTGGCAGTCTGACAGGAGGTGGTCAGCCCCTCAGACAATAAACACAGTGGTGTGTGGGTCAGCCTTGGCTAAGGCTTCCCACAGACATCACAGTGTTGAAACCCAGTGGGCCCGGTTTTTTTGGGTTCTCAGACATAATGCCAGCCTAACCAAAAACTTGCCCTTTGATGGCAGTGCCAGGCAAGACACCCTTATCGGTTCCTAACCATTTCACGGGTATTTGAAAACCAAATTAAAAGTTAGTTTTTTAGAACCGATAAGAACCGGAACCGCATTTCAAAAGCCCAACCAACAGTTTGAAATGTATATTTTAACAAACCGATCGGGTTCAAACCGAACCGATAATGAATTTCCACAGACTTAATTTCTGTACTTACGGGTTTACCAGATAGAGCTTTTAACCGAAATGCGTAAAATAAATATTTTTGCTCGGGTTCAAATGAACCAAAATACCGCTTGAACCGAGAAATGAACCGAGCTGAAGGAGCTGATCTCGAGCGACTGTTCAGTGAAGCGGAGAAGAATCTGGCAGTTTCATTTGAAACTGGCCAAGACAGAGTTTTGAACAGCTCAGTTGGCTGTGGAACTCCAGATCACTCTGAGTTAACTGTTTCCTCCGGCAGTTCAAGTGGGAATGACTGCAATGGTCCTAATATAGCAAGACTTCATGGTGTTTGAATCCCAGCATTGTGTCCAGGGTTTATTCTGGGACCACATATCCCATACAGTCCCCTACGCTCAGTGTCCAGGGTTTATTCTGGGACCACACATCCCACAGTCCCCAGCATTGTGTCCAGGGTTTATTCTGGGACCACATATCCACAGTCCGCTGCATTCAGTGTCCAGGGTTTATTCTGGGACCACATACCCCTCAGTCCCCTACAATCAGTGTCCAGGGTTTATTCTGGACCACATATCCCCAGTCCCCAGCATTCAGTGTCCAGGGTTTATTCTGGACCACATATCTCTGATCCCCTACAATCAGTGTTCAGGGTTTATTCTGGGGCCGACATATCCCACAGTACCCCGCTCAGTGTCCAGGGTTTTTCCTGGGACCACATATCCCATAAGTCCCCCTACAATCAGTGTCCAGGGTTTATTCTGGGACCACATGTCCCACAGTCATCATCGCTCAGGGTCCAGAGTTTATTCTGGGACCACATATCCCCAGTCCCCAGCATTCAGTGTCCAGGGTTTATTCTGGGACCACATATCCCACAGTACCCTGCATTCAGTCTCCGGGTTTTCCTGGGACCACATATCCCTGGAGTCCCCGTGCTCAGTGTCCAGGGTTTATTCTGGGACACATATCCCATAGTCCCCTACAATCAGTGTCCAGGGTTTATTCTGGGACCACATATCCCACAGTCCCCAGCATTCAGTCTCCAGGGTTTATTCTGGGACCACATATCCCACAGTCCCCTACAATCAGTGTCCAGGGTTTATTCTGGGACCACATATCCCAAAGTACCCAGTATGCTCGGTGCCCAGGGTTTTTCCTGGGACCATATCCCACAGTCCCCTACAATCAGTGTCCAGGGTTTATTCTGGGACCACATATCCCACAGTCCCCAGCATTCAGTGTCCAGGGTTTATTCTGGGATCACATAACACAGTCCCCACAATCAGTGTGCAGGGTTTATTCTGGGACCACATATCCCACAATCCCCTACAATCAGTGTCCAGGGTTTATTCTGGGACCACATATCCCACAGTCACCAGCATTCAGTGTCCAGGGTTTATTCTGGGACCACATATCCCACAGTCCCCTACAATCAGTGTCCAGGGTTTATTCTGGGACCACATATCCCACAGTCCCCTACAATCAGTGTCCAGGGTTTATTCTGGGACCACATATTCCCCTTAACAAAAGTGGGAGCAAGACAGGGCAGGAAACTACAGACTTGTCAGTTTGACCTCTGTGTAGGAAAAGTGATGGAATCACTTCTGAAGGAAAGAACTGTTGAGTACCTAGAGGTCAGTGGGAGCACAGAACCCAAGGCAGCATGGGTTCACAGCGGGAAGGTCATGTGAGACTAATCTAATAGATTTCTTTGACTGGGTGACCAAAGTAGTAGACCAGGGAGTGGCTGTGGACATGGCCTACCTAGACTTTAGCAAAGCATTTGACACAGTCCCACACAAAAGATTAGTAGTCAAATTAACCAGCCTTGGAGTGGGTCCCAGGGTGGTAGCCTGGGTAAAACATTGGCTGAACAACAGGACACAGAAGGTAATTGTAAATGGAGTCCACTCTGAAGAAAGAGGGGTTATTAGTGAGTGCATGAGGGTTCAGTACTGGGTCCAGTCCTTTTAATGTCTTTATAAGTGACATTGCAGAGGGACTGGAAGGAAAAGATGCCTCTCTGCAGATGACGCAAAGATCTGCAACAGGGTTGATACACAGGCATGGAAAGGATGAGAAAGGACTTGGCAAGGTTGGAGGAATGGTCAGAAGTATGGCAGCTTGATTCAATGCAAAGAAGTGCAGTAATGCACCTGGGAAACAAAACCCAGGGAAGATTACACATTGGGGAGGTAGTAACAACAAAAAATGGAAAGGGATCTGGGGTAATCATATCAGATGACCTTAAGGTTGGCAAGCAATGTGAGAAGGCAGTGGGAGGGCTGGAGGATACTGGGATGTATAGGGAGAGGCATCACCAGCAGAAAACAGGAAGTTGCTATCCCCTGTACAAATAGTTGGTGAGACCCCATCTGGAGTACTCGTCCAGTTCTGGAGACCCCATCTCCGCAAGGACATAGACAGGATGGAGGCAGTTCAGAGGAGGGCACCAAAATGGTGCAGGGTCTGCAAGAGAATACATATGAGGAGAGGCTAAAAGAGCTTAATATGTACACCTTTGAGGAAAGGAGGGAGAGGGGGACATGATAAAAACGCTTAAGTACCTCAGTGGAATCAACAAAGTCCAAGAGGGTAGCATCTTTCAGAAAAAGAGCTTGCAAGAACAAGGGGACACAATTTGAAGATGGGGGAGGCGGCTCAGGCAATGTGAGGAAGTATTTTTTCCACAGAGAGGGTTGTGGACACATGGAACAGCCTTCCTGAGGAGGTTGTGGGTCTAAAACTCTGGGAGAATTCAAGAATGCATGGGACAGACATAAGGCAATTTTTGTGGGGGTAGGAAGAAATAGGCTGTTGGTTAAATAGGATCTGCAGCTTATCCTCTGGATAGGAAATGGGCAGACAAGGTGGGCAAAGCGGTCCTTATCTGCGTCAAAGTCTATGTTCTCTGTTTCTATATCCCACAGTACCTATGCTCGATTGCCCAGGATTTTTCCTGGGACCACATATCCCACAGTCCCCTACAATCAGTGTCCAGGGTTTTCCTGGGACCATATCCCACAGTCCCCTACAATCAGTGTCCAGGGTTTATTCTGGGACCACATATCCCACAGTCCCCAACATTCAGGGTCCAGGGTTTATTCTGGGACAGCATAGGCCACAGTCCCCTCATGCTCAGTAAACCAGGGGTTATTCTCGAACACATCCCACAATCCCTACATAAACCATCTGTTTATATTCTGGAATCATGCATGTCTCAAAATGCCCTTCAAAGAGTCCCAGGGTTTCTTTGGGATACCATATCCCTGAATACCTGTGTCACATGTCCCATGCTGGATAACTATGCTGCAGTTGTTGATGAGGGTGGATGGCATACATCGCCTGCTGCTGGAAGCTGCTCTGGGAGACTGTGCATTCGGTGCGGCGTTATGGACTGAGGAAGGCTGCCGTTAATGTGTAACATGGTAGATGTTTTGCTGGGCCTGAGCAGTGGCCAAGTCACGGAGGCTGGCCTCCTTTGATGCTGTGTGTACAAAGAGAAACAAAGAGGAGAATTAGCTGTGGCTCACTGGACTAGTTTCATTGATATATTACGAAAACAAAAAGGAGAGGACAAACCACTAAATTCTACCTGCCCACAGGTGATGGCTCCCAGAAATAGTTACCCAAGTCCATGAGGCTGGTGCACATCCATTAGTCAGGAGTACTGAAGTTTAGGTCTCACGTGGCCAGCAGGACCCATACACGAAAATCAAATGAAACAGCAATGAAGAGAAACAGAAGAGTGACCTGAAACATACTAGGCTGGAGAACAGGTATTCAAGGAGGAGAAGAAACACACACAAAAATGAGGCCAAGAACAACTGTGTAATGGAGTACCTGAAGCTATGTGTAGAGATACAGCCTACAGGGTAGAGCATACCCATGTGAATCTGGAGAGCCAGCAAACCTGGGATCGTATCCCACAACCACTACTTACATACCATGTAACCCTGAGCAGCACACGAGTTACAATCCCACAACCACAACTTGCATACTCTGTGACCCTGAGGCACACCTGGGTTCAGATCCCACAACCACCACTTACATACCATGTGGCCCTGAGCAGCACACCTGGGTTCAGATCCCACAACCACCACTTACACACCATGTGACCCTGAGCAGCACACCTGGGTTCAGATCCCACAACCACCACTTATACACCATGTGACCCTGGGCAGTACACCTGTTCAGATCCCATTACATACAATGTGACCTCCTGAGCAGCCAACCAAGGTTCAGATCCCACAACCACCACTTACACACCATGTGACCCCTAGTAGCACACCTTGGTTCGGATCCCACAGCCACCACTTACACACCACGTGACCCTGAGCAACACACCTGGGTTCAGATCCCACAACCACCACTTACATACCATGTGACCTTGAGCAGTACACCTGGGTTTGGATCCCACTACATACCATGTGTCCCTGAGCAGCACACCTGGGTTTGGATACCACTACATACCATGTGACCCTGAGAAAATCACTATCTTCCTGTCCTCCCAAGACAGCTGGAAGTGAGCGTGGCTCTATACAAACATATGAAAAGTCAGAAGAAGAAAGCCATTTGGTCTAACTGGTCTGTTTGTACTGCAGGGTCCACAGTTTGAGATAATAACCATGCCCCCTCACCCCACTCCTCCTCTTTCCATCCTCCCTACCCATGATCCTTACCTTCACCCATGCCTATCCCAACCTCGCTTGAAGTTACCCACTATCTTCAACAAGACCACCTCTTCCAGAAGTCCATTCCAAATGTGCACCACCTTCTCCGTGAAGAAATGCTTCCACCTCCCTCCTAAACCTCCCCCAGCTTAAGACTGTGCCCCTTTGTGCTATAGTTGCCACTTAGCATAAAGAAACCCTCCTTATTCACCTTATTTATTCCTTTCAAGTACTTGAAAGGCTCAGTCATGTCCCCTCTCTCCCCCATGTTCTCCACAGAATACATGTTCAGTGCCCCTCAACCTCTCCTCCTATGCCTTACCCTGCTGACCTGCTATCATCTTTGTAGCCCTCTTCTGGACAGTCTCCAGTATGTTAATCCCTTTTGAGGTGTGGGCACCAGTAATGAACTCCATACTCTAGATGTGGCCTCCCGTGACCTGTGAAAGGGAGAATAACCTCCTCTCTCACTATTTATCTCTTAGCTATGTATCCAGCATCTTTTCTGCACTGCATGGAGTGCTTCAGGTCACCAGTGATCATCACTCCCAGGTCCCTCTCCTCCTCTGATGCAGAGACCTGGACTCCACCCAGGTAGTATTCCGTCCTGGGATTCTTGGCTCCAATGTTCATGGCTTTGCATTTTATGAGCCATGCTCCCAGATCCCAGACCACCTCTCCAGCTTTTTCAGGATCAGCCTGTAGGTTCTATATCCCTTCAGCTGTGTCCACTCTCTCACAGAGCTTGCGTTGTTCGCGAATAGGCACATTATGCCCTTAATGCCATCCCTAATGTCACTGATGAAGACACTGAACACCGCCCCATCACCGAAGCCCCTGCGGGACCTCTCTCTGGTGCCAGATAACTCTCCCCACAACCACCCTATGGGTTCTGTGCCCCAGCCAGTTTTCCACCTATCTGGTCATCTTCTCCCCAACACAAGATCTGCCAACTTCCTGATCAGCATTCTGTGGGGCACAGAGTCAAAGGCCTTACAAAAATCCAGACAGAGGATGTCTACCACCTGTCTACTATCTTAGTGAGTCAATCAGTTTAGTTTAACACGATGTATTTTCCTGGCTTAAATTTCTGAAATAATAATAATTTTTATTTATATTGCGCCTTTCAAATACCAAGGCGCATTCCAAAGAGACTGAGTACAAAGTATACAAACAATAACATAAAACTGTTAAAACAAATACAGATATCAGTCAGAGACACCAGAGGTCTCTATTCCATAAAAAGGATTTGAGAACTTGTTTAAAGCTCCCCACAGTCGCATACCCTCTTATCCCGACGGGGTAGAGAATTCCAAAGGGATGGGGCTATAAACATAAAAGCCCGGCCCCAGCTGACTTCAATATAACCCTAGGAATCTCTAGCAACCCGTCAGCTGAGCAGAGTAATTCAAAATTACTGGAACATACCTACTGCAACGTAATGCAAGCCCTGATTGGGTACCTGTAGATATGTACTGGATGCATTGCCTACCACAGTATAAAGCAAGGTCTGATGGAGTACCTATAGATACATACTGGGAACATCATCTACTGGAGTGTAAGGCAAGCTCTGATTGGGTACCTGTAAATATGTACTGGAAGCATTACCTACCACAGTATAAAGCAAGGCCTGATGGGGTACCTATAGATACATACTGGGAACGTTACTTTACTGGAGCGTAAGGCAAGCCCTGATGGGGTACCTGTAGATATGTACTGGAAGCATTACCTACCACAGTATAAAGCAAGGCCTGATGGGGTACCTATAGATACATACTGGGAACGTTACCTACTGGAGCGTAAGGCAAGCTCTGATGGGGTACCTGTAGATAAGTACTGGAAGCATTACCTACCACAGTATAAAGCAAGGCCTGAAGGGTACCTATATAGATGCATACTGGGAGCGTTACCTACTGGAGGCGTAAGGCAAGCCCTGATGGGGTACCTGTAGATATGTAGTGGAGCATTATATATATCACAGTATAAAGCAAGCCCTGTTGAGATACCCATAGATACATACTGGGAAGGAACAGAAGACCCTGTACAGTCAGCATGTGGAACCCTTTTTTTTTTTTTTTTTTTTATTTGTATTAGTAGTTTCATACACACATGCAGGAGGTAGACAGTGTACAGTGCAATGTAAAGCATGCGAACCTTTTGTACTCCACTTAAAGATTCAGCCAGCTGAGGTCCAGGATGGGTCGGAAGTCGCCAGTTTTTTTTCTGGACCAGGAAGAAATGGGGGAAAACCCTTTTCCTCTCTGGGATGGAGGACTGGCTCTATGGCTGACTTTGTCTGAGAGCCAGGATTTCTCCGGACCAGGATTGACCTGGGGGTGAGCTTGGAGGAACTCTACAAATTCTAAGGTGTGCCCTCTTGAAATGAGTTGCAGGACCCATGCATCTGAGGTGATGCCCTTCCACACCTGCATGTGGAGTGCGAATCTTCCTCCACTGGCTCCTCACTGGACAGAGCCTTTCTTTTGTTCTGATGCCTGTTAAAGGGACGTTTACCCTGCTTCTTGTTTTGGCACTGAAAGGGCTGTTTCTTTTAAAGCCTGATCGGTATATAGACTTCATGGCTCTCAGGGCCTGACCGCTGTCCTGGAGACCCATGATAATGTCCTTGGTGTCTCCCCAAAAAGGACCGAACCTCTGAAGGGCATCCTGGATCACTGCCTGAACACCACTGGAGAGTCCAGAAATGTGCAGCCAAGCATGTCTTCAAGAAGCGACTGTGGTGGAGGAACAGGCCACTGCGTCCACAGAGTCGTACATGGCCCTGAGGCACATCCCTGCAGGAGATTTTTGACAGGCACAAATCCTTAGTTAGTTCCTCCTTAAGATCCAAGGCCTCCACAGATTGAATACGGCCTTGAGCTTGGCCACAGTCACTTTTGGAAGCAGACCATGTGAGACAAGTAGTTGAGGGACCGTGAGGGAAGAATAAACCCTTTTGCTGAATTGATCTAGCTGCCTAGAGTCTTTGTCTGAGGGGTAGGTGGTCATGAGCAGCCGCAACAACAATAGAATCCGTCTTGGGGTGAGAATCCAGAAAGGAATACCCTCAGGCGTGTGGTACATCTGGTTTGCCTCTTAGGGATGGCCAGAATAGTGTGGCAGCTGCCAAATGGTGGTGGTGAGGTCTTCATAAAGTGCTGTCCAAGGGGGGACAGGAATGGGTGAAACGGTCTGTAAGTCCAGATGTTCTGCTAGATGTTTCCTCTTCGGATCCTGTTCTTCAGCATTCCAGCCACTGGTGTGCTGGATAATGCACTGGAGTTCAGTGGAAGATGGATCCTCGAGGGATTTAAGAGATTCTTCACGCTTAGCTGCAGAGGATTGCTGCCAGATGACTCATCCGAGGAATCCTCCTCTGAGTCAAAAGAACTGTGCCCTCAGGGGTCCCAATCTTTGGTAGGGTCATCTCCTGAGATGCTGCCCCGAAATATGCAATGCACAGTGGCAGAGCAGAAGTGAACTGACCAGAGACATGGAATGGGGGAGCTATCAGGGCAGCAAATGCCATTCAAGTCAGAACTAGTTTGGACCTGGCGTCCTCCCACCAGGACTGAAGCGAGGATTTGAAGTCCTGCTGGGGAGAAGGTGGAGGCAAAGGAGGAGTGTGGGTGAGCGGATAGTGATAAAGAGTGCACCCAGCCCCTGATACTGGTGAAAGATAACCCTGGTAATAGGGGTAACCAGGAGTTTGATACCAGAGTAAAATGAATCGGGTAAAGAACCTGGCGTTGGATCAGATGGAGGGTAAGCTGGCGTTGGGGCCCTGGGTAAGGAAGGAACCCATGTGGGAAAGCCTTGGTCCGTTGGGAGTCTCGGTTGGTCGACGCCAGAGGGGCTGATGTGAGGCTTGTCAACGCCCTGGGTGTCGGGCCTGGAAGTTACTACATAGCTTGTGTCGGGTCAATGAAAAGACCTAACAGAAGAAGGTTGGGCAACATGCCTGACAGTGCCCCTTGGCCAGAGAGGGTGAACCCGCGATAAGGTCCTGACAGCAGTGCCACCAGAGGGTCCAGGCGGATTAGTCAAGAGGCCAAGAGCCCTCGTAAGGATCGAGTCTGGCGTCGGTACCCGGGGGCATGGGACATGGTCACTGGAGTGGGAGAAGAAAGGACCACTTCCTCCTCCGTCCCAGTTGTGACGCTGGGGCAGAAGGTTCCACCGGGAGGTGGAGAAAAGGCTTCTGCCTATGAAGGGCCTGGAGAGGAAGGGCTGGCCAAGAGAAGCTGGTGGGCTCGACCGGACATTGGGTAAGGTGGCATCAGCCCCGGGCGGTGAGCAATGTCTGGGCAGTTGTCTCCGCAGAGGCAACCAGCTTATCGGACAGAAGAGGGACGGGTGGAGGAGGGTAGAACTCTCGACCGGCTTATCGGTCAGAGTCGTGTGGGTCTCCTGGGTTTTGGGACCCGACTTAGCGAGAGAGGGGCTGACTTATCGGGCGGAGACAAGGTGTTGGCGGAGGAGCAGAAACTTACCGGTGAGAGACTGGTTGAAAAGCAGCAGAGAAAACTGGCATAGATCCCGATGGGGCCTGGACAACCACAGAGTGGGTGGCAAGGAATCGGCCTTGCTGGTCGAGGACCTGCTGAAGCTCACAGTCCCAGTCATCCAGATGCTCCTGTTCCCTGTGCTTTCTCTGTCCTTTTTCTTTCTAGACTCAGAAGAAGGAGAAGCAGTGGTGTCCCTCAATTTTTGCATCTCCTTTTGAGAGTGGCCATTCTGGACTTCAATAAATGGAGAAAGGCCGAAGGGCATGGCCCAGAACTCGTAAAGAGATCCCTCTGCTCTGCTCCTGGGCCTCTTCTTCACCTTCCTTCCATTTCCTTGATCCACAAGGTGCTTCTCAAGGCGAGGGACAAGGCGCAGGTGATTCTGGTAGCCCCAGACTGGCCTCACCAGTTCTGGTACCCAGATCTCCTCAACCTCAGCTCCAGGCTCCGAGGCAGCTTCCTCGTCACACACCCCCATGGGGGACGGCCCACCACTTCCTTTCTGTCTGGTCCGCTATCACCACGGACCGCTGGGTGTTGGGAGGTGGTAGGAAAGGGCCTGCCTCTGGAGTTCAGAAGACCCCACCCTTTAGAGCCGTCACCCCGGGAGGCTACGGGTCCCAGCCCGCTGCCCGGCCCGGCCGAGCCGATATTGCCTGCTCCTAAAAAGAGGTGATCAGGAAGGTGGCGGATCCTCCTCCAGACCCGGGTTTGTGTCCAGGTATTTCTTGGTCCCAAACGGACGGGGGCTGGCACCCCATTCTCGACCTGCACAACCTGAACAGGTTTCTAAGAACTCGGACCTTCAGGATGGTCACTCTGGCTCAGATTAACCATCCTTGGAGCAGGCGTGTGGTTCTGTTTTCTGGACCTCCAGGGCCGCGTTCTTTCACGTCCCAATCCGTCCGTCTCATCAGAATTCCTCCGCTTCGAGCAGAGGATTTCCTTCTGATTCAGGCCATGCCTTGGCCTCTCCCTAGCTCCCAGGGTCTTCACCAAATGCATGGCAGTGGTGACAGCATTCCTGCTGCCCGGAAGGGTCGGGTGTACCCCTACCTGGACGACTGGCTGATTGCAGCCCCTCCAGAGCTGTTGTGGAGCGGTCCAGAGATCTGGCCCTCCAGGTTTGAGCCTCCTCAGATTGGCCTCCTCACCAACGAGGCCAAGTCAGAACTTCAGCAAAGCAGATGATACATTTCATCGGGACAGAGCTCGACTCTCTTCAAGCCAGAGCATGGCTCCCGGTGGACAGGGCCGAGGTTCTTTCCTCCTTTGCCCAATCATTTCTGGTTGGGCAATGGCCTCCCGGGACTTCCTGAGCCTCATGGCGGCCTGCACGGTGTGGTCCATTGGGCCTGCTGGTACATGTGTCCCTTCAATGGGGACTGGCCAGCCAGTGGTCACAGCACTTCGATTTGTTGGATCAACTAGTGACAGTGACCCAGGGGATGTGGAACGCTCCAGTGGTGGACCGTTCCGGCACATCTGCAGGAGGGCATCCCATTTGTCCACCCGAGCAGGACGGTCTCTCTATCGACCAATGCCTCTCTGATGGGTTGGGGTGCCCACCTGGGAGCACAGAGTGCACGGCCTCTGGTCCCTCGGGAGTCCCGATGCCACATCAACCTGCTGGAGCTTCGAGCAGTTCATCTAGCCCTCACCACCTTCGCTCTGTTTCTACAGGGTCAAGTGGTTCAGGTCCAGACGGACAATACCACGACCATGTACTATCTAAACCGCCAGGCGCGATCGCTCCATGCCTCTGTGCAGGAAGCTCTCCGCATTTGGTCCTTCGTGCGCAGCCTGGAGGCAGATCTCCTTGCCATTCACGTGGCAGGAGCCTCCAACACCCTGGCCGATGCCCTAAGCCGGATAGGGGCTGCGTCTCACGAGTGGTCTCTCCTGCGGAGGTAGTACAAGATCTCTTCTCCCACTGAGGCACGCCTCAGGCGGACCTGTTTGCCTCCAGGGAGAATGCGAAGCTGATGCTGTTTCATGCCCCCCAGCAGGGTTCGCTGCAGGGGGTGCCTTCTCGAGGCCGTGGACCCCGGCCTCTTCTCGCCTTTCCCCATTTCCGTTGATCCACAAGGTTCTTCTCAAGGTGAGGAGGGACAAAGCGCGAGATGATTCTGGTAGCCCCAGACTGGCCCGTCAGTTCTGGTATCCAGATCTCCTCAGTCTCAGCTCCAGGCTCCCGGGTGGCTTCCAGCCCGCCCGGACCTGATCTCAGTCAATCAGGAAGGTATTCCATCCAGACCTTCAATTCCTGCACCTGGCCCTGGTTCCTGGCGGCTAGAGTTCCAGGTCTTGGGTCTTTCCAACGAGGTCCTCGTTGTTGAGGCGTCTCGTAAGGAGTCGACCAGAAAATGCAACACCTTCAAATGGAAGAGATTCTCCATGTGGTGTCAGGACAAGGGTTGGATCCTCTTCCTGTCCTTTGGCTAGCATTTTGGCTACCTGTGGTCCCTTTCTCAGCTAGGGCTTCAGTCGGCGACCCTTAGAGTGTAGCTGGCAGCCATCTCTGCTTACTGGGCAAGGGTTGCAGAGCAGTCAGCACAGGAGAAGGTGGTGGTGCTTTTCAAAGGCCTAGACCACATATCCCTCCGTGGAAGAACCCCCACCTCGTGGGATCTACTGTTGGTATTGGCTAAGCTCATGGGCAAGATATTCGAACCGATGCACAGGTGTGACATCTGTCACCTGTCATGGAAGACCACCTTCTTGGTGGCTATTACATCAACCAGAAGGATGGGAGAGGTTCAGGCGTTTCCATCTAGCCTCCCTACCTGGTCTTTCACAGGGACAGGGCTGTCCTTCGCCCCACCTGAAGTTCCTTCCAGAAGGTGGTGGGAGTTTACCTTAACCAGGTGTTGACTCTGCCAGTGTTCTACCCCAATCACACCTCGGAGGCGAATATAGGATTCATTCTTTGGACCCTAGAAGGGTGCTTGCTTATTATAAGGAGAGCTGAAGTTCAGGAGAGGCTCACCAGCTGTTTGTCACCTATGCTGAAGCCGCACCTAGCAGACCTGCAGCCAAGCAGGCGATAAGCAGGTGGGTCACCTCCTGCATAGATCACTGCTATAGGTTGGCGGGCATGGAGCCTCCCAAAGGGATAAGAGCTCATTCTACCTGCCATACGCTGCTTGTTGGCTGCTTCTAGGGATGTCCCTATCAGGAAATCTGCAGGGCTGCTACCTGGAAGTCAGCACACACCTTTATTCCCATTACCACATTGACCTAGAGTCACGCTGGGATGCTGGTATTGGGACCTAGGTTCTCAGTCCTTATTTCCCAAGTAGGGGTGTGCTTGCCTCCCCTCCTCCTGGAAAACTGCTAGGAGTCTGCCAGACAGTGTGGATGAACAACATATCACGTCCCTAGAAATACAGGTTACTCACCTGTAGCGGGAGTTGTAGGAGTAGTATATGTTGTTCATCCACCGACCTCAACTCTCGGCACACAACCTGGCTTCCAACAGGCTAGATCTGGCGTCATGGGGCGGGCCGGGTTTTACCACCGGGTGGGTGGGAGGAGCCAGTCTGAAGACCTTCTGGCAAGATTTAAAGCAGCAAAGGACCTGCGAAAGATCTGCCATAAAGTGTGGATTGAACAACATATCCACATCCCTAAAAATACAGGTTACTAACCTGTAACAGTAGTTCTAGGAGTGGTATATGTTTGTTCATCCACACTTATTGGCATGTCCCAGTTCCCTTTAAGGATGCCGGAAGTCTTCAGCCTGGCTCCCCACCCCACCTGGGTAATATAACTCGGCTCTGCCCCATGATAACAGATCTTAGCCGCTGGAAGCCGGGTTTGTGCGCCCGCAGCTGGGGAGGTCGGGTCGGTGTGGATAAACATATACCACTCCTAGAACTACTGTTACAGGTGAGAAACCTGTTTTTCTAGGATCGTGATATGTTGTTCATCCACACTTATTGGCAGACCTCCTAGCAGTTCTCAGAGAAGGGAGGCAAGGTGCACAGCCCCACAAAATACTCACTTGGGAAACAGAGACTGGAGAACTGAGACCCCAAAACCAGCATCCTGGTGTGACTCAAGGTCAATATGGTAGTGGGTGATGGAAGGTGTTTGCCGACTTCCGTAGCAGCCCGACAGATTTCCTGGGTCCTGTCCTGGAAGCAGCCACCAATGCAGCGGTATGGTGGGTAGAATGAGCCTTATCCTCTGGGAGGCTCCATGCCCATAACTCATAGCACAGACTTATGCAAGATGTAATCCATCTTGCAGTAGTCCGTTTTCCTGCAGATCTGCCAGAAGCAGCTTCAGCATAGGTGACAAACAGCTGGCAAACCTCTCCCGAATTTCCACTGTCGACTCCTTGTAATAGAGAGGCCGTCTCGGTCCAAAGTATGGAGTCTGTAGTCAGCCTTGGAGGTGTAATTAGGGTAGCATACTGGCAGAGTTAACACCTGGTTAAGGTGAACTCTGATGCCACCTGGAAGGAACTTGGTGGGGCATAGGACAACCTTGTCCCTTGGAAGACAAGAAAGGAGTCCACTGAGCGCCTGGAGCTCCCTGTCCTTCTGGCAGGCGTGATAGCCACCAGGAAGGCAGTCTTCCACAAGTGTGACAGCTCACACTTGTGCACTGGTTCGAATGGCTTGTCCATGAGCTACCCGTACCAGCAGTAGATCCCACCGAGGTGGAGGTTCATGCACCGGAGGGACGTGATCCAGGCCTTGAAAAACCGCCCAACCACTGTCTCTATGCCAAAGTCGGCTGCTGACCGCCCATGCCCAGTAAGCAGAGATGGATGCCAGGTGCACCCTAAGGGTGGATGACCAAAAACACCTTTGGACAAAACCAAAGGTATGAGAATGTTAGCCACCGGACAGGATAAGCGGGTCCAGGCCCTTGCCCGACACCAATAGAAAATCTTTTCCATTTGAAGGCATAACATTTCCTGGTTGATTCCTTTCTGGATGCATCCACCACGTTGAGGACATCCTCAGAAAGACCCAAAGCCTGGAACTCTAGCAGCTCAGGAATCAGGCTGTGAGGTGCAGTTGAGGTCCGGATGGTATACCTTCCCTGATGAGAGAGATCAGGTCGGGTGTGCTGGAAGCCGCTCTGGGTGTCTGCAGCTGAGACTGAGGAGATCTGGATACCAGAACTGGCACGGCCAGTATGGGGCTACCAGAATCACCTTGTCCCTCCTCACCTGAGAGCACCTTGTGGATCAAGGGAAATGAGCGGAGGCGAGAAGAGGCCTGGGGTCCATGGCCTTGAGAGGCATCCCCACAGTGAGCCCTGCTGAGGGGCGGGCATAAAACAGCCTCAGCTGGTGTTTTCCTGAGGCAAACAGGTCCACCATTGGTTTGCCCCAGTGGGAGAACAGGCTGTAAGCTACCTCTGGATGAAGAGATCATTCATGGGATGTCTCGCCTAAGTGGCTGAGAGCATCCACCAGATGGTTCGAGGCTCCTGCCACAAGAATGGCTAGGAGATCCGCCTCCAGGCGACTGGCGAGGGTCAGGCAGTGCCTCTCCCAAAGCAGGCAGGAGAGTGTGCTGCCCAGTTTATTGAGGTAGTACATAGTCGTGGTACTGTCAGTCTGGACTTGAACCACTTGACCCGAGCTGAGAAGCAAAAGCTGACAGTGCCAATCTGACTGCTCTGAGCTCCAACAGGTTGATGTGGTATCAGGACTCTCGGGGTCCAGAACCCATGGGCCCTTTGTCCCCCATGTGGGCTCCGAGCCCATGAGAGAGGCATCGGTCATGAGGATGGCTGTCGGCAGGAGGCGGACAAGCGGGATCCTTCCTGCAACCGGTCTGGGGTGGTCCATCATTAGAGCGTCCCACATCTATTGAGTTACAGTGATCAGCTAGTCGAAATGACCATGGCGCTGAGTCCACTGGGCGGCCAGCTCCCACTGGAGGCATGTCACCGGTCTCAACAGACCACAGAGGTGCCGCCATGTAACCCAGAGGCACAGAAAGTCCCGGGCAGGCGCAATTGCCCAAACAGAAATGACTGGTCAAAGGAGGAGAGAACCTCCGCCCCTGTCCTTGGAGCAGAGCTCTGGCTTGAGGTCAAGCTCTCGCCAATGAAGCACATCACCAGGGCAGGCACGAGGTTCCAACTTGGCCTAGTTAATCAGGAGGCCGAGTTGGGTGCATGTCTGGAGGGCCAGGTCCCTGGACCTCTCCACCTCCTGCTGGGTGGGACCTGCTAAGAGCTAATCGTCGAGGTAGGGGTAAATTCTGCCCCTCCCCAAAATGGGCTGCCACCACTGCAATGGGTGTGATATCTGATGAGGGCCTGACCCTGAGGGTGCAGGTGTCGGCTGTAGTCATGTCTGCCTTTTTCCATCTAGGAATATAGCCGGGTGAAACACTTGGTTCCTTGAAGATCTTCCTACACTGGTCCACGCTTTTGTCACCAGTCGTTTTGATTACCGCAATGCCCTCTATCTAGGGCTGCCTAGGATGGATACCCGCGCTTGCAGCTTGTGCAGAGCACGATGGCCAGATTGTTGATGGGAGTTTCTAGATCTAGCCATATAACACCTGTGCTGCGTGAACTGCACTGGCTGCCTATACAGTGGTGGATCACTTTCAGGTCACTTTGCTGACCTGTAAGACCCTACACAATTTGGAACCTCACTACCTGAAAGAACTCCTGGTTCCTTACTGCCTCCCGCTCACTCTGATCCTCTGGCGGGGATTGCTAGAGACCCAGGGGTATATTTAAAGCCATCTGGAGGAAGATCGTTTGCCTATATGGCACCTACCCTGTGGAATTCTCTACCTCGTCAGATACTGAGATTGCCTGACTGTGGCAAGTTTTAAAAATACTTAAAACATTTCTCTTTAACCAAACATTCTCAGGGATTTGACAACTAAAGGTTATTTATGGTTATTAGATTTATTACTTTTATATGGTTTGTATTAAAACTGTTTGAATTATTCTAAAAGCGCGAGCTTGGGAAGGGCACTAGAAACAAATAAATATTTACTTTACAATGCATTTGGTAAGACCGTGGGGCGATAACAGGCCAAGCGGCATGGCTCGAACTCTTATAAGGTCCTTTCATCTCTGAAGCAAAGGAACCACTAATGAGATGGATGGACTGGGACGTGAAAGAATGCATCCTGCAGATCCAGTGAACAGAACCACGTTTCACTCCAAGGATGGTATGATCTGGGACAGAGTGACCATCCGAAGGTGTGTGACCCGAGATACTGATTCAGGTTGTGCAGCTGTAGAACTGGGCACCAGCACCCTATCCACCAAGATAACTGGAGACAAAGCCTGGTCTGCTGGAGAATCTGCCACTGGAGCTACTGGCTCCTTGAGGAGGAGGAGCTGAGCGGTGTAGTCTCGAGAGCCGACTGAGTGTGGACGGATACTCTTCCTCCTGGAAGGGTATGGGCTCAGCTTGGAGGGTACTGCTCGAATTTCTGAGGCAGTCCTGACCGACCACCTCAAAACCCGCCTGTCCATAGTAATAGCGGACCAGGTGTAAAGGAAGTGGCGGAGCCGCCTCCACAGGAGGACCCAGAGCTGGACGGGAGAGAAGTGGCAGCCCACCCGTTACTGAGCAGGTTTGGAGGATGATGATCCAGGACCAGAACCTCGGCCTGGGCCGGCGTAAGCTTGAGCCTGCTGCTGCCACTTGAAAGGAGTTACTGGGTCGCAGGAGAAGAGTGCAAAGGCTTCTTCTTCTGCTGCTGCTTCTACTCAAGAACCTTAGCAGAAGTAGCGCCCAAGGTGGCACTGGACTGCTCAATCGCTGAAGGTGACCAGCCACACCTGGGCCGAAAAGGTCAGTGCCCAGGAACGCACATCAGCTAGTCTGTGCTGAGTATCTGCCAGAAAAGAGGCGAGTCTCAGCCAAGCCCTGCGACGGAGGCAACTGCGGCTGCCATTGAGCATGCACAAGAATCCCCAATGTCCAGGGCCGTCTGAAGCTGGCTTGGCAGCAGCCTGCCTGATCCTGGACCTGCTTGACCATGGTCTGCATGTCCACGGGGAGGTGGGAGGACTTCATCCAAAGATCCCAAGAGGACATGGGAGAAGTGTGCCATGACGACGCCAATGAGGCTGCATAGACCTTTCAAGCCAAATGATCCAAATTTTGGATTCTTTTTCGAAGGTCGGTCAGTGTCAGCAAAACTTAAAGTATGCCTGAACACAGAGGTGGTCACCAGGCTCTCTGCTGAAGGGGGCACTGTGAACCTCGCAAGGGACCCTCATGGGCACTGCATACTTAGTGGCCATGTGGGCAGACGGAGCTGGACAAGAGGCAGGATGCTGCCAAAGTTCTAGAGCTGTGCCAACTATGGCCTCGCCACAGGAAAGGCCTCCGTCAGGGTATTCCCCTCTTGAGGAAGTCTGTGAGAGGGTACTCGCCATTTTCTGGATGGGTTCCAGGGCATCCCTGTAGACTCAGAGATGAGGCGAAGAATGCCCTGAAAGGACGAAGAACCTTTCTCCGCCCTCTAACCCACCAGCAGCAGATTCATTATCCCCAGTATGAGAATGAAGGCTGGTCTCATTCAATCCAAGGAATCTGGAAACAACGTGTCGACCGCTGCTGTCACCTTTGACCCGGCTGAGGGCGGTCCGGGGTGACAGGTGACCGAAAGACAACGGGAAACCCGTGTCCGGGTCTATCTTCCTTAGAATGAGCTCCTCCCACAGGCTGTTTGGGCAGAGGTTTTGCCAGCTCTGCAGGCGGGAACAGTCTAAATCGGTCTCCGAAGGAGTTGGCTTAAAGCCTGGGAGGCGAAGCCAAATGGCTAAGGTAGAGCTGGAGTCGCATGTGCCCGGTCAAATCAGCTGTTGCCACGAGTTCCTCGAAGCGCCCAACGGAGTTTTCCCGCCAGAGCCTTTCCTCATCTGAGGAGGAGAACGACCGATGGCATCGCCTCTTTTTAAAACGCTTGTGGTTCTTCCTCGGCCTTTCGGTCGGGGGTCCTGGACCTCGACTGAGACTGGACAGGCCGGCTCGGTCATTTGGGAGACACCGGGGACTGATTTCCCAGGGCAGGGACCACTTCCTCAATGGGATTCGCAGCGGGTTGGGTCTCCTCGTCGGGAAGGAAAGGACCCAAGTCCGAATGGGAGGGCCGATGGACCGGAGTTGGCGATAATGGGTCGATGATTATGTCAAACTTCGTCGATCGACACTTTGGTTGACTGGCCAGAAAGCAAAGCAGAGAAGCCAGTGACCGAAGAAGCAATTTTGACAAGTCGAGACTGCCAGTTCCTGGGACCGAGATCTCCCAATCCCAACAGCGCCTCCGTCAAGAGCGCAAGGCGATCCGGGTCCTTTTCCGCTTACGGGAGTGAGGAGTGTGGCCCACAGGACCCTTAGTCGAGAGAGACTGGCACAACTCTCGGAAAGAACCGAGAAGGTGGAGCCCAGGTTGAGCAGAACAAAGAACCTCCGAGAAAAGGATTCCCCAGCACGAGCCGCTTCATCCTTGAGAGGCTTACATGCGCTCCAATTGCTCAACGGATCACTGCCGCAGAACCGCCCACCAAGCCTCCTTTGATTTCACCAGAGGGTTCAGTTTTCTGGCCTCCCCAACTTCAGGTGTGCGAGAAGGTCGTTGAGGGCGTTGGGTGAAATGCAAGACAAAAATCGCACTCGAGGCCACGGCTGACACCCAAGTAGTAGACATACACGGTGTGGGGAATCTGTGTGACATTTTCTGGTCACATGAACACCGCAAAATCCGGGGAAGACTTGTCTTCCATAATTAAAGGTAAGTAGTCGCGATCGCTAATGCGAACTAGACAAAGTTTCGGAATAACCAAAGATTTAGAAGCCAGGGCCTACAAAATGCAGGGGCACGAAGGAGGCAACCTGAATCTTCCAGTGGAAAGGAAGATCTGGTGTCATGGGGCAGAGCTGAGGGTTATACCACCTGGGTGGGTAGGAGTAGCCAGCTTGAAGACTTCCAGCAAGATTTAAAGGGGAAGTGACATGCCAAGAGTGTGGATGAACAATATATCCACGATCCTAGAAAGCTTTCTTTTCTGCTGCTGCTTGGCACCAGGGGCACTTTGAGCAAGTGGCGGAGTCAAGTTGCACTGGACTGCTTCGAGTCGCTGAAGGTGACCATACATACCTGAGTCCAAGAGATTGGTACCCAGAAAAGGAACATCAGTGAATCTGTGCTGGGTATCCGCCGAAAGGTGGAAAACCTCAGCCACGCCTCTGCAGCTTGAGGCAACTGCTGCTCCTAACGGGCGCAAGGGGCCCCAAGGTCCAATGCTGTCTGAAGCTGCTGCTCATTTTTTTTATTATTATTTATTTATTTGGTATTCGTAAATAACCTTTACGCTAAGTCTCTTTTACAAAGGTTCCATGTCATGCGAACAGAGTATAGATATTCAACCAAGGCGGTGACAGAGTCTTAGAACATTTGAGACACTGAACAGCGCAACAATCAGAAAAAGGTTACACAGTTTCTTAGTCATTTAAAACACTATACAGCATGTGGACATCAACTCTAGTGGATTACAAGTGCAGGTAAGGTGCAGAGGCACTAGAGGTTAGGTTGGGCAGAGGGTCAATAACAACAGGATTTTGGTAGAGGAGGCCTCTGATAAAAGTGCTCAAGGAGGCAGGGCTGAGGCCGGGAGGCATAGACCCATCCTGGCGTGGGGAGGGTGAGGGGTGTGCATGAGCAGCCCTTTAGAGTGATTCAGAGGCATTGTCAAGGAGGCGTGTGAGAGGGTGGCTTCTGTCTTGTCCTGAGAACAGCTGCTGTTAGCAGGGCCAGGCCTTGTCATCCACAGTCTATCAGCTGTTGGAGAAGCAGGTGCATACAGAGCTGGAGGTCAGGTAGTGCTTAAGGTCTGATTTGAAGTCGGACAGGCTAGCGGAGTTCCGAATGGACTCTGGTACCTTGTTAAGCCAGAGGGGCTCTGTAGGAGAAGGCGCGCTGTCCGAGAGCTGTGAGTTGGAAATGGCACCACGAGGGCCCCTGCATTCTGTTTCTGGTTATATATCTGAGCCTGGGAGGAAGAAGATGTCTGCCTACGCACCCGGGGGTGGGGGCTCCCCAGTAATGTCTTTTTGCCTAGGAGGCATGTGAGAATTTAGTCCTGCACCCAAGAGGCAGTGGGTGTGTCTGTTTGTAGAGGAACAGGTGTGGGTCATTCGACTGCCGTTCAGGAAGAGCCTGCAGGCCTTGTTGAGAGCTCGTGACCCCCTGAGCACAGAGTCTGATGCTGCACTGCAGACAACCAGACTGTAGTCAATGGTGGAGAGGATGGAACTTGTGACTGATAGGCGGATGGCTGCCGTGGTAAGGTGTTTTCGGTGCCTGTAAAGCACACCAAGCTTGATGTCGACTGTCTTGACCACCTGGTCGATATGTTGAGCATAGGATAAGGTGTCATCCAGGGTGACTCCAAGGTATTTGAAGAAGTGTACCTGTTCCAAGGGGCGAGTACATTGTTGGTGATGTTTATGGTGGAAACCTTTTCTTGAGATGGGGCTGGATAGGAGCATGGTCTTGTTTTTTAATAATTGAGCAGAACTTGGTGCTCACAGAACCAGTCTTCTATTTTACTGAAGGAATGCTGAAGTGCTGCTTGGAGTGGCTCAATTCGAGAGCTGCTGTTGAGGATGACAGCGTCGTCCACATATAGGATTATCTTGGCATCACAGGCTTGAGGAAGATTATTAAGGAACAGGCTGAAGAGCAGTGGTCCCAAAATGGATCCCTGAAGGACCCCCAGCATGACTTCCCTGGGAGTGGGACACAGTTTGTCCTATTTTTACCCGTTCTGACCTGAGGGACGGGTAGTCTCGAACCAGAGTGTTGCACTGGCAGCCACCCATAGGCTTTGAAGCTGGGCCAGTAAGGAGTGGTTGACTGTGTCAAAGGCTTCTCTTAAGTCTCTGAACACCGCCCCTACTAGTTTGCCTTCATCCATAGCTTTGTGAGCATAGACAGTGAACTTTACAAGGGCATTCGTAGTACCATTCCCCTGCCTGAACCAGTGCTGTTTGCGGATTTGCAGTTGGTATTTGCTGATGTAGTCTATTAGTTGGTCCACCACAATCTTCAAGGGCCTTGGATAAGGGGAGAGGACTGAGACTGGCCTATAGCTAGACACATTGGTCCTGTCCCCACTTTTGTGGACAGGAGTGACCAGCGCTTGGTTCCAGGTGGCTGGGAATTGTGCCAGGGTCAGGGATTTGTTGAACAGTTTTGTAATAGGCTTGATGAGCACATCAAGAGTTTAAGACACCAGCTTCATGTCTACTCCATCGCTACCCATTCTGGTTTTCCTGGGCACTTTTTTTTTTTTTTTATCTAGAGTGCTGCCTCCTTTATACTAACTCTCTTGAGATAGAAGGTAGGGTGAGAGGTACTGGGTGCTTTGTCATCTGAAGGAACCTTGGCAGGGTGTAGGTAGTCAGGAGGGAATACTGTGCTTAGATCTGTGAAGGCAGAGTTGAAAGACTCTCGATGGTAATGAGTCCGTGGTAGTAGAGCCGTTAATGTGGAGCAGCTGTGGGTTTCTCTTTTCTTCTCCCCCAAGAGACTTTTACGCTTTCCCAGAACCTTTTGCTGTCACCCAGCTTTTATCAAGCAGTTCTTGCGGTGATCTGCTTTAGCCCTCAGATTACATGTGTGCAGCGTTCAGCTGCCCAGTAAATCTGGTGGTCATGGTCTTTACTCGAGGCCCTGGCTTTTAACCAGAGGTTATCCCCTCCATCATGGCTAGGAGCTCGCCTGTGATCCAACCATCAGTGGTCCCCACACTTTCCTCCTTTTTAAACGACATACATCGTCGTAAATATTGTTGACTCCATCTGTGAAGTACTTGGGGCCTGGTCCAGGACTGGGAGGCGTGTCAATGGGTGACTAGTCATGGTGGGATAGGGCATTTTAAGCAATCCTAACTGACCTCTTTTCAGGATCCTGCTCTGTATAGTTTTTTTTTTTTTTGGGGGCTTTTTTAACTTATTTGACCATCTGAGGGTGACAGGGGAGTGGTCGCTGAGCGCATTTGGTAGCACCTTGACCTCAGATATTCGTGATGGGAAGTTTGGAGGATCCAGTCAATGAGCGAGCTCTTGCCTGTCTTGTGGTTCCTTCTGGTTGGTTCCGAGACTAGTGTGAGGTATCGCTTGCCACAGTATCCTTGATTGGTGTGAAGCTGTTGCTTTCCCAGTTTATATTGAAATCCCTGTGATAAGTAAATCACTATCCTTGGGTAGGGAGGCCACTGCATCCAGGACCATGGGCACACTGTCCCGTGATTTTGGGGGCAGATAGGCTGATGCAATGGTCTGTGTCTTACCCAGTTGTCCAACTTGTATTTTCACGACAAGGTGCTTGTGGTCTGCAGCCATCCTGGAGATAGGGAGGATGGAGCCGTGCAGGAGTCTTGTGTAGCTAAGACAGCCCCCACCCTTCTTGCCATGCCTGTTGCTCCTGAATACCTAGTATCCAGGTAGCGTTGTGTCACAGGTTTTCACACTGCCTGTCAGTCAAGTCTCAGGCATGCTATGTCTGGGTTGTGCTGGGCCATCCAGGCCTGTAATCTGTAAACTGTGCAGTTAGGCTGCAGATATTCATGGCAGCTATTGTCAGGCCCTTTGTCTCGATACCCATAGATCTGGGTGGCAGCGGAGGGCCAGGATTAGGTGCACATTCCCAGATAACAGGAGGAGCATTAAGATAAGTTCCTCACTGTGATGGGAGGGTTATAGAGATTCGCAACTTGCGCTTCCCTATTTACCTTGGAGGCTTTTCACTTTCTGAGGGTGATGTGAGAGAGGTGGTAGCCTGGGCGGAGCAGTGGTGCGTGTCGGTGCATTCTCCCCGTTGTGGTCCCATTGTAGGACTGCTGGTATGCCCCTCTGTGGAGGTTGCTCCTGGTACTGTTAGCCAGCAGCGGTTCTGAGGCAGTGTTCTGGGTAGACTGAAGAGGGGCAGGTGACCCAAAGGCGACTGGGACCACTGACCCAATTGTGATAGCAATGAGAAGGAGAGTAGTGCAGCTCATGTTTGTTGTTGTCAAGGGTTAAGTTTAGAATTCAGCAGATCGGAAAACTAATACATATGGTGGAAATACCACCCAACTACTATGATGAAACCTTAGTTCAGGGGCAGGGAATGCAACATAGTAAATGAGACTTAAGAGTTAAGATTAACACAGACAAGTGTTGGGCCTATAACTGCACTCTGCATCTTTAAGGAGTTGCAATACTAATTGGGGGGTGAAGATTGCCTGGGGACGTACCGCTGGGGAGGGAGTATTAAAGGCTGGAGGGGAGGGGCAAAAAAAAAGCAGGAAGGAGAGAAAATGAAACAAAAATGGGGTTATTTGCAGGGCATAGCTACAACTGTGTCACAAATGAAACCTGGTCTACTCAAAGAAGTGTTCACAAAATGCTGTTATCACTTTAAGCTTAGTTTCTGATCCAGGATACAGTACCATTGGAACATAAAACAAAGAGCTGTATGTAACACTTAAAAACTTGAAAAATCTGCACTGTAAAGTATCATGCACTGTAAACAATCCTCGAGTGCAAAAAGTACGAGTTCGTAGAACTTACGCAACAGTAGATCTTCAAGAACAGCTCTTGCAGCAGGTTACACCATTAGGACTGAAGCCGGCAGGCACCAGGACCCCAAGGAAAATTTCTAGCTAGCAGCATACAGCAGGGACCGCCCCGTCAGTACCGCCCCAACATCAGGCATCGTATAAAAGGGGCGGTCCCCAGAAGTTCTCCCGCGGAGACTCCCAGCCGTTCTATGACATCAGAAGTGGAGACTGAGGATCTGCCATCAAAGGTATTCAAAACGGTGTCAGAAACACCAAATCCTAGAACCGAGATATTGGAACAACTCTACCACCAGAGGGGATGGTGGGAGGAAACTACCTGCTGCAAGAGCTGTTCTCGAAGATCTACTGTTACAGTAAGTTCTTACAGTAACTATCTTACTTCAAGCGGCTCTTGCAGCAGGTTACTACCATTAGGACCGATTCCCAAGCAATAGTGGAAATCTCTCACAGGTGGGAGGAGGCTAGTAGAGATCACGAGTTGAACGAAGCCTAGGATAGTAGTCCCTGAAGGACTGCTAGACCAAACCAGCTCTTCGCAGTGAAGCCACATCCAGGCTATAATGCCTGATAAAGGTATGCTGCGGTGCTCCAAGTGGCTGCTGCACAGATAGCTGAAAGGGACACGGGTTGTTCCGTTTCAGGTAACAGAGACGTAATACAATGGATGAGCCACCTTGACAGCGATTGTTTACAAACTGGAGCTCCCATCATCCTATCGGCGAAGGAGCGAAAGCTGATCAGATTTACGGTGGTGCCTGGTTCTGGTCAGGTAGTATCTTAGACACCTATGCACATCTAGAGTGTGCAACAGGGCCTCTCCTCTATTACAGTATTTAGGAAAATACACTGGTAAGTCGATATCCTCATTGAGGGTGAGAGCTGAGACCACCTTTGGTAGAAACTTTGGATTTGTCTTTAGGGACACCCTGTCGGGTGAAAAACCAAATAAGGTTCTTTGCACATCAGTGCGTGAAGTTCAGAAATCCTTCTGGTGGAAATGCTGACAACTAAAATAACGTCTTCCATGTTAGCAGGCGTAGCTCGCAATCAGCGGCTGGTTCAAAAGGTGGTAGCATGAGCTGCTCCAGGACAAAGGGTAAATTCCATGGAGGAATAGGATCCTTGATTGGGGGTCTAAGGTGGAAAACACCTCTCAAAAAGGTTTGTGCTGTGTCCAGCTGAGTTATGGGACATCGGCGTATAGGTATATGATAGGCTGAGATGGCACAAAGGTGTACTTTAATAGAGGAGAAGGCCAAGCCGGCCTGGAAGAGAGACAGTAGGTAGTCCAGGACTGACCTTTCCGGACAATCCATCGGGAAAGTCCTCGTGCTTGAGTCCAGAGGCAAAATCTGCACCATTTCATGGCATATGTGGCATGAGTGGCGGTTTTCTAGCAGCCGCTGGAACATCTGCTACCTCTTGCAGACCCCATACCGCATGATAGCTATGTCTCTAGGAACCAGGCGTGCAGGTTCAGAAAGCTAAGGTTCGAATGGACCAAAGAACCTGCCTCCTGGGACAATAAGTGAGCCGATTGACAGCGGCACGGAGGTTCCTAGGACAACTGGCGTGAGAGAACCAAATCTGTCTGGGCCAAAAGGCGCAATAAACATCAGTGTCGTCTCTTCTCTGCAGAGTTTCAAAAGGACCCTCTGGATCAATGGGAAGGGAGGGAGGAGGAAAAGCATAGTGGAATCTGCCTGTCAAGAGAGGGACAGCGTCTCGTCAGAAAACACCAGGCCCTGGATCTAGGAAGCAGAAATTGGGCAGTTTTGTGTTGGATGGGGACGCGAAAAGGTCTAACTGGTGTGCCCCATCTGTGAAACAGATCCTCTACTACCTCCTGGAGTAGTTCCCACTCGTGGACTCTGGCCTGAGGCGGCTCAGGCCATCTGAGATGATGCTGTCCACTCCTGGGACATGAACAGCAATGAGGTTTGCGCCGTGCCATAGAACCCAATCCAACATCCTCATGGTCTCCCTGCAAAGCGGGTAGGAATGGGTGCCTCCTTGTTTGTTGAGGTAATACATCACATGGTATTGTCTGTTTGTAACAGGAGAGTGAGTACCCAGTGGGATCACCGACTGGAAAGCCTGCAGGGCATAAAGAACCACTCTCATTTCCAAAATATTTATGTGGAGATAAGCTTCCTGGGGTGTCCACGAACCCTAAGACCTGACCCCATTAAGGTGTGCTCCCAACTGAACCCTTAAGCGGGAGGCAGGCGCAATGAAGGGACCCCCCGACAAGTTCTCTGAATCTAGCCACCATTGCCAATCCCAGATTAAGGCATTCGTGATCCGAACTGGAAGCTGCAAATGGTCTTGCTTCTGATCCACTGAACCCGTAACATCCACTGGGTCACCCGCATGTGGAGGCGGGATAGCGGGACTGTTGCAATAGCCACAGCCATGTGTCGAGCAGGCAAAGCACCAGTCTGGCTGGGACTGTCTTCTTTGCCAAGATGTCCCTGATGAGGCATCTGATGTGTTCCGCTCGGTCCTGGGGCAGAAAACTCTCCCTAGATGGTGTCCAGAACTGCGCCTATGAACTGCAGATTCTATGATGGAACCAGGTGCGACTTCTCCTGATTGATAATGATGCCCAGCGTCCCGAACAGGGACAGAGTACAGTAATTGCAGACATCAGAGCCTTCCGAGAGGGTGCCATGAGGAGCCAGTCATCCAGGTAGGGGAACACGTAGTGGCCTTGTCTCCCCCAGAGCTGCCGCTATGACTGCCATACGCCGTAAACACCTGAGGTGCCGATGACAGTCCGAAGGAGGGCTGGAACTGATAATGGTGACCTAGAAATTGACGCAAGAACTTCCTGTCTTTCGAGCAATGGGTATGTGCAAGTAGGCATCCTGCATGTCCAAGGGCGCTTGGAAGGCACCCTGCTTGAGCATGGGTATCAAACTGGGAAGGTCACCATGCTGGAAGCGCTTGTAAAGGACTGAAGCATTGAGATCAGGAGATCCAGTATCGGACGGAGGTCCCTGTCTTTTGGGAACCAGAAAGAAGTGGGAATTGTAACCTGCATATCTCTGGTTCCTCGGTACATGCTCTATAGCTTCCTTCTCCAGAAGCACGAGCACCTCCTGCTGTATAAGCAGTGAATGCTGACCTGAATAGCAGGAAAGCAGGGAGGTCTTGACGGTGGGTGGTTGAGGAATTCTATAAGTGACCTCTCTTGACCAGTTAAAGGACCCACTGGTCGGCGGTGTCGACTGCCACCCTGAAAGCTGCATGCGATCGACCCTCGACCTTTGCTGCCCATTGATCCAGAGGAGGGGTGGGGGCCGGGAAGAAGTCATGCTGTGGCGGCATTAGCCCCGCAGTCTGGGCGGTTTGGTATACTGCTGACCTCGGCCTGGGAAGGCTTAGGTTGGGCCTTACGGTGGAAGGTGCCCCTTTGCTGCTGGCAGGAGCAGTGGCTGCTGTCGTCAGCGCAAACCGTTCTGGTTCCTCTGAAAGGAACCAGATTTGGAGTCTGTACATGGCCTGTACAGTTCTTAATGCCTTCCGGCGTCCTGAAGCTTGGTGATGACCTTTTCAGAGGGTTCACCAAACAGGACCTCTCCATTATAAGGGACATCCAGGATACTCTTCTGCACATCGGGTAAATCCGGAGAACACGGAGCCAGGAGTGTCTCCGGAGACAGACACCTAAGCTGCACCCCTGGCAGATGAGTCCACAGAGTCATATGCAGCTCTTACTTGGGTCCCATGTCTGACCCTGTGCGGAGGAGGTTCAAGAGCTCAGTCTTCTGCTCGCCATCTGGTATTTTATCAACCAGGTCCTGACCCTGTTCCCACAGGGCATTCTGAAACTTAATCATAGGAGTCAGATAGTTCAGTGACCTGATGGAGCATGTAACCGCCGCATGCATGCGCCTCCCAGGGCATCCAACTGCTTGGATTCCTGGTCCGGTGTGTGTACTCCAGATGTTGTGGTCATTAAGACCTATCATGGGAGGCCGTAATAGACCAGGGAATCAGCCAGGGGTTGTTGTGCTAAGTACTGGCCCTCTACAGGGCTCTGTACAGGCAGTCATCTTTCTTTGGCAGGCGCAGGGTGGAGTGCAGATGCTTCCACGCAGCCTTGGCGGCGTCCGTGAAGGGGTCCCCAAGGGTGGTACCACCACAGGCTCGGGTCCTTCTGCCGAAGGTAACAAGCTAGGCGCTGTCTCTCGGGGCGAGATCTTCAGATCCCATCCCATGTTCTCCTGGATGTGCCTCATGATTTGGAAGGAGGATCATCTGGAGGCGATCTGGGCAGGTCTCGTGGGTCGGGTGATGGGATGCTGATCGGAGAAGGAGACCTGTAGGTATCCAGTGTCAGGTCTGGAATCATCCCCTACGGAATGCACCATCGACGTCTGGGTCACTTAGGACTCACGAGACCCTGAGGAGATCTTGAAGGCCCTTCTCTGCTCTTTGGACCTTCCCTAGGAGGTGGAGTAGGTTCCTTGGGGGTCGGTGGACTTCCTGCTGGCCCCTGCAGTACAGAAGGGGAGTAGGAGGTGAAGGAGTAGGAGGAGGTTTGACTGGGATCGCATCCTTCTTTATTGTGTCTCACCAAAAGGTAAAGAGATCTTGCCCTCTTGAATATTCATGCGGACGACGGACCTGGCGCCCGGTGGTCTGTCGCGGTGTCGGGCGCCAGGTCTGAGGCGTGCCAAGTTTAGCGAAGGCTCCTGTGGAAGCCCGATGTCTCCTGTCGCCTGCCTGGTCATCAGGCAACGTCAGGTTATCCTCTGTAGAGTCCGCGCGCCGGTGTCCACCGATGATGGGCAGGCAGTCTTCGCACCAGCAAGCGTCTCACCGGCATCGGGTGCTTAGCCGACGTCTTGTCCGCAGGCGTTTAACCGATGGAGGGTCGGAAGCCCGCTCGGTCAGTCATCAGTTTTAGGGACGTCAGGTCCTTAGTCCTCCTGGGAGGGATCAGACCCCTAGGAGGCTGGGAGGCCGATCTGGCGTCAGAGTCCGGCGCTCTCTGAGGAAGCTTGTTTTGAAGAGGACTTGGACTGGTGATGGTCTGAAGACCGAGGAGGCCGGGAGGGTGCTGAGGAAGCCGAAGGTCTGGAAGTCTTGACGGGATGCAGAGAAGCCCAGTGCTGCCTGAAGACTTGACCTTTACTGGAGGGGCTGAGAGCAGGCCCTGGAGGAGATCGGTCTGAACGCGTGGAGCCTGAGCTGGTCGCGGTTAGAGGCTCGGTTAGGGGATCTGGACCTGGCCTTCTCCCGATGCTTGTCCGGTGCTTATGGGACTTAGAGGTAGACTCACCTCTGGAGGCAGGGTCTTTGTTCATGCTTTTGGCTTTTCTTCCAAGAGGAATCCTGAAGTGCCTTCTGGCGGCAGATCTGGGTGCCACTGTTGAACCCCTGGCAAAGGAGCAGGCCACGGTGTTGTGTTCTGGGCCTAAGCACTGCAGGCAGGATGAATGTGGATCCTTGAAAGGGATCTGTTGCATGAGGCGCACTTGGAGGGATGTCCTTCTGGGGAAAGAGTTGGAGATGCAGACATTTAGTAGGTAAAACTTTGAAAGTTCTAGTAGATGGATTAGCTAGAGTGGGACCGTGAGGGCCGATGCTGGCGAGTCGATGGTCGGGAAAAGAACTGAGAGTTCTGGGGACCGCCCCTTTTATATGATGCCTGACGTGGGGGCAGTCCCGCTGAATACTGCTAGCTAGAAAATTTCCGTGGGGTCCTGGCACCTGCCGGCTTGATCCTAATGGTGTAACCTGCTGCAAGCTGTTTCAGTAAGATCACAAAAAAAAAAAAAAAAAACCTATCACACTAACAAACTACCTGCCTGTATGCTGTGCCTGAACCACAAGCTCCAGCTCAAGCACAGCCGCCCCGACCTACATGGTGACCATCCAGTTTGTGTCGCGTGGACTTCAGCTGCAGTTCCCCAGAGGACACTAGCCTGGAGATATGCTGTGCTCAAAGCACACTCCCCACACAGCAGAGGGCTCCCCAGAGGACACTAGCCTGGAGGTATGCTGTGCCCAAAGCACTCTCCCCACAGCCTGGCTGGCCCCCAAGGACACTAGCTTGGAGGTATCTGTGCCCAAAGCCTCTCCCCTACACAGCATGAGCGGCTCCCCAGAGGACACTAGCCGGGTATGCTGTGCCCAAAGCACTCTCCCCACAGCACAAGCGGCTCCCCAGAGGACACTAGCCTGAGTTATGCTGTGCCCAAAGCACTCTCCCCCACACAGCACAAGCGGCTCCCCAAAGGACACTAGCTTGGAGGTATGCTGTGCCAAACCTCTCCCCACACAGCCTGACTCCCCAGAGGACACTAGCTTGAGGTATGCTGTGCCCAAAGCACTTTCCCTCACACAGCACGAGTGGCTCCCAAGGGGACACTAGTTTGGGCATGCTGTGCCCAGCACTCTACCCCACACAGCAAAAGCGGCTCCCAAGGGGACCCTAGCCTGGAGGTATGCTGTGCCCAGCACTCTCCCCACACAGCACAGCGGCTCCCAGGGACACTAGCCTGGAGGGTATGCTGTGCCCAAAGCACTCTCCCCACACAGCAAGGCGGCTCCCCAGAGGACACTAGCTTGGAGGGTAGCTGTGCCCAAAGCACTTCCCTCACACAGCATGGCGGCTCCCAAGGGACACTAGTTTGGAGGTATGCTGTGCCCAAAAGCCTCTCCCACACAGCACAAGCGGCTCCCAGGGGACACTAGCCTGAGGTATGCTGTGCCCCAAGCCTCCCCACACAGCAGGCGGCTCCCAGAGGACACTAGCTTGGAGGTATGCTGTGCCCAAAGCACTTTCCCTCACACAGCGGCTCCCAAGGGGACACTAGTTTGGAGGTATGCTGTGCCCAAAGCAATCTCCCCACACAGCACAAGTGTCCTAAGGGACACTAGCCTGAGGCATGCTGTGCCCAGCACTTTCCCTCACACAGCACTCCAGCGGCTCCCAAGGGGACACTAGTTTGGAGGTATGCTGTGCCCAAAGCACTCTCCCTCACACAGCACCAGGCTCCCCAGAGGACACTAGCTTGGGTATGCTGTGCCCAAAGCACTTTCCCCTCACAGCAGCGGCTCCCAAGGGGACACTAGTTTGGAGGTATGCTGTGCCCAAAGCCTCTCCCCACACAGCACAAGCGGCTCCCAAGGGGACACTAGCCTGAGGTATGCTGTGCCCAAAGCACTTTCCCTCACACAGCCGCAGGGGCTCCCCAGAGAACACAAGCCTGAGGTATGCCGTGCCTGGAAGCAGACACTAGCAATAGTGAGAGATAGTGTAAAAAGATCTGATTAACTGAAGTTAAACCTCTGCAAAGAAATATAAAGTAACACGGTATGGACTTTAGGAGGAATCAAGCGCAGCAATGCTGTGTGTGCTCAACAAGCCATTTCACTGGCTTCTGTTAAATGGGATAGCCAATTAAATCGGGACGAAAAACCTGCCACTGGGCGTCCCAATTAAGTGGCTCCATAGAATCACACAGAAATCTGGCGGCGAAAAAGGACCCAGTTTGCCCATCGAGGTCCTCGCCTTGCCCCTCCCTACTCGTCCCTTTGTCTGGAGACATCTCACTCCGCCCGGAGCCAGCCCCATATCTGTCCCATGCCCTCTTGAATCCCTCCACCATTTCAGCTCCCACCATCTCTTCCAGTCTGTTCCAGGCCCCACCACCCTCTCAGTGAAACGCCCCTCACATGCCCTTGTACCTTCCTCCTACCAATCTTAGACTAGGACCCTTGGTTTTGCACCCACTTCCTTGTACATAAACTCCCTCCTTCACTCTTGTTTATCCCTTTGTACTTAAGCGTCTCATGTCCCACCGCTCCCTTCTAGTCTCCAATGGGTACAGATCCAGTTCCCTCAATCTTGCCTCACAGGGTTTTCTATGCATACCGTGCATCATCTTGGTTATCCTCTTCTGAACCCCTTCAATCCAGTCTATATCCTTCTGTGGGTGGGGTCTCTAGAACTGGACCCGTATTCAGGTGAGGGCTCACCCTGGTTTTATAAAGTGGCATCAACACCTCGCTCCTTCTGCTGGTTATACACCTCCCTCGCAAGCTAGCATTCTATAAACTTTGTCCACCACCTTACTGCATTGTTTCCCCACCTTAAGGGTATCAGATTATAATCCCCAGGCCCCTCTCCTGCTTAGCTGCCTTAATCTCCTCCCCTCCCAATGTGTAAATGAGCTTGTGGTTTTATGCCCAATGTGCATCACTGTGCACTTTTGGCACTGAATTTTAGCTGCCGTTTCCAACCACCCACCAGGATATTTAGGTCCACTCATTACCTCCACCCCCCTTCCCAAGTGTCCACCCTATTGCAGATCTTTGTATCATCTGCAAATAAGCATCCCGTCCCTCTGCAATATGGTTGGTATAGATACTAAAAGGATGGGTCCCAGTACCAACCCCTAGGGCACCCGCTTTTCACCCTTACCTCCCTAGAATGCACACCATTTACCACCACCTTCTGGCTTCTGTGCCTCAACCTGTTTTCCACCCACCTCATTTCGATCCCACCACTGATCTTTCCAGTTTTTACCAACCTTCTGCAAGGGATAGTGTCAAAAGCCTTTAAAAGTCCAGATAGACCACGTCCACCATCCCTCCTGATCGACCACCCTCATCACCCAATTGAAAACTATTAGGTTCGTCTGGCATGACCTCCCTTGTGTGAAGCCATGTTGTCTGTTGTCCTACAGTCCGCTGTCTGCAATGTAAACCTTCCCTTGCTATTTAATAGCACCTCCATCACCTTACCCACCACCGAGGTGAGGCTGACGAGCGATAATTTTCCACCACTTCTTGCTGCCCCCTGTGCAGTGGCACCATGTCTCCAGGCACCCACCCTGTATCCAGGGACAAGCTGAATAAACAGCTTCACCAGAGGTGCAACTAGCTCCCCGTGGTTCCCAGAGGACTCTAGGGTGTAGGGCATCCGGACCCAATGCCTTATCCACCCTCAATCTTTCTAGTTCTTCTCTTACCCTGTCCTCACTGAACAATCTAGGATCTACTCTTTTGTCCCTCATTCCCTCCCAAGCAGAGTACCTATTGAGCACGTCTGCCTTCTCAAGGTGGTCCTCCACTTGGATTCCTCCCTCCCTCCCCTCTCTCTGAACTCCAGTCCACTCCCTTCCCCTCCTCCGTGAAGGCCAAGCAGAAGTACCTATTGAGCACTTCTGCCTTCTCAAGGTCCTCCACTTGGATTCCTCCCTCCCCTCTCCCTGAACTCCAGTCCCTCCCTCCTCCCCCATGGCGCCAAGCAGAAGTACCTATTGAGCACTTCTGCCTTCTCAGAATCCTCCTCCTCCACTTGGATTCCTCCCCTCTCCTGAATTTCAGTCCCTCCCCCGTGAAGACCAAGCAGAAGTACCTACTGAGCACTTCTGCCTTCTCAAGTCCTCCTCCTCCTCCCTTGGATTCCTCCCTCCCCTCTCTCTGAACTCCAGTCCCCGTGAAGACCAAGCAGAAGTACCTATTGAGCACTTCTGCCTTCTCAAGGTGGTCCTCCACTTGGATTCCTCCCTCCCTCTCCCTGAACTCCAGTCCCTCTCTTGCCCCGGAAGACCAAGCAGAAGTACCTGATGAGGCACTTCTGCCTTCTCAAGTCCTCCTCCTCCTCCACTTGGATTCCTCCCTCTCCCCTCAGTCTTACTATTCCCTGCCTTGCCTTCCTCTTCTCTCCCACATAGCAATTCTCTCCTCCGTATCTGCTTTCTCCTCCTAATTTTCTGTCCTGCCCCCTCAGCTTCTCTCTGTAAATCTCCCTGTCCTCTTCCTCTGGGCCCCTTATGTGGCTTCTACTGTATAGGATGTAAAAGCAATAAAGTGCCAGCCCGTGGCACCAGGCGATAGGGGACTGCCTAGCATGCTGGTGACCCAGGTTTACGCCTGAGCTCGTGGCGTCAGGAGCAGAGGCGGCAGGGTGGGTCCAAGCGTCCTTCTGATGCTCTCCTCCTGGGGCGTGAGGGGAAAGGGTCACAGATGCACCTGCCCTGTATGCTTTCATGGCTGGGCTCTGCATCCGCCAGACGGGGTGACCACATGCGCACATACACAAAGATGTTATGCATGCATCCCTAGTGGGTGGGGGACACAAAGTTGGAAAAATGGCCACCCTTGAAGGCCGAATGATAGTGGCCCACCGCCCTGGCATGAGCCCTCGAGCCGCTCCCTTGCCACCAGATGCAGATGCAAGAAGGTGCCTCAGGATGCCTCCATCTCCTCCTGGTAGCCTCCCATGGGTGAGGGCCCCCTCCAGATGAAGGGATATGTCAGGTCAATCAGGTTGGCAGAGGAATGGTGGACAGCAGAACGGAGGAGGCGGTGCAGGACTGGTCGCCCGAAGGTGTGTGGCGAGGACTAGTGGGGATAAAAGATCATGGAAAAAAAAAAAAACAGACTACCGACTTAGAGAAAACAACAAAGTGGTGGGCCTAAGTGGCACAGAAGTAGATGGTAAAAGGAGCCAGAGATTACTAGTCACCTGGACAGGAAGGTAGGAATGGGAGCATCTCTGGTGTGGAACTGTGGCTAAGTGGAAAGAACAAATGGAACCTCCTGAGAGGGAGAAGCGAAAAGCCATGTAAAGAAGTACAAGGACAGAAGAGGTTGCAAGAGAGACAGGATGAAGGCTACAGATATCCTCTCTCCACTTCCTAAGGGGAAAGACAAAGAATGGCGGCAAGGAAAAGGAATTCCTGGGAAGTTCTCCCCTTCAGGATAAAGCTGGTGATCTTAGAAGTGGACTGGAGACAGACCCACTGCCAGAGCAGCCTGCCTAAGGAAGCTCCCTGCCGCCATCTTCCATGACCCTCGACCACTGACTCAGCAAGGCTAGGAGACACAAAGTAAAATCATTAAACTGACACAAAAGTAACAAACTAACTTTAAGCAATAAAAACTGAATGCTGCTGTCGTACAGACATAAAGTTCTGACCGTCGGCATGCAAGCAATGTCGATACTGAAGAACACTCGATGGTGGGAAAACAAAGCGGAGGCAGTTGAGGTCTGGTGCAGAGGTAAGTCATGCATGCAGAGTCAGTCTCATAGTGCGAGCATGTACACTGATTACCGTGGCGTCAGCACTCCTAAAAGTTCTGGCTCCTGCAGAGTCCTACAGCCCCGACTCAGACCCATTAGTGATCCATCAATGTGAATCAATGGTGAAGATGGATTCTAGAAGATCCTTCTGTCCTAGGCCATCAAACTCCATAGAGTCAGTGTAGGGGTGGGGCCATGATTCGTCGCCTAGGCCCGAGAGGTCTGCAGTACCAGAATCCCAGAAGAGGCATGGACCCTGGAGCCCCACAGGAGAGCAATACCTGTGCTGGATGTTCACTGGGACTGGAGAGGGCAGCTGATGGAGCCAGACATTCCTGGATGCCTCTGTGAAATGTCAAGGCCACAGAGGGACGACAGTAGTGCCTCGCTGTAGTCTCAAGGAATGACAGCACCACATTAGTAGTATTGTGACCGAAAATGCTGATGACTCAGCTGGTGCATCATCTACCCTAGGAACTGCTGGTACTGGGTCTACTCGCGTCAGAGATGATGTAACAGAAGTATTCTCTTCTGTGAGCAAGAAGTAGGAGGCTGGAGCCAGGAACTGGCGGTGGAGGACTTCAGGCCTAAAGATGGCCTTATCAGCTCTAATGTGGTATTGTGAAAATACACCAGCCGTAATCCTGAACTGATCCCAGGTCAAAGGCACAAGAGGACCAAAATGCCGAGAGGGAGCTGGTAAGGAGGAGGTGGGAAAGGAGGAGGAGGATTTGACCAGACCAGGTACTCTGCCAGGGCTGCAAGAGTGCTCGGGACCTCTCCTGGAGGAAAGGCCTGGCAAACCAGCCCCGTCAGCAAGCGATTAACAGCAGCAGACTGGTCGAGATGGTGCCCATGGGGAAGGCCCAGGTGGGACAGCAAAGCTGTGCATGTCCCACAGGGCGGCCCACATCCCCACCAGTGCCAGGGCCTGTTGGTTCTGGGGGCCAAAGTCAGGTCTGAACCAGCTCTGTGGCCTTGCCAGAGATACCACCAATTCTAGGAAAGTAGTGAGATGCAGGGCCAAGACCCAAGACCCACCACTAGCCAGAGCCAACCCTGCCCCTGGGACAGGCTCAGGCTGCAAGCCAAAGCCTTCAGAGGAGTTTCAGAATAGGGACTGCAAGCGGTACTGGTTCCATCCCAGCACTGTGGACAGTGCCAGGAACATATCGGCACTGGGCCAGAATGACACCATGAACAGTGCCAGAAGGGCCCCTGCACCGACCACAATCACTACCTCTCAGAAGCTCCCAGCCCCTGGCCAGGCCCAGAACCAGACTCAGAAAGGCCCCCATCCTCACCAGTCTTCTCTACAGTCCCGATGTCATTAGCAAGGTCCTTCTCAGGTCATCCGACCACACAGGAGAAGAAGAAACAGCAGCCTTGAGGGCCCGAGAAAAGCCAGCTCCAAAGGCTTTCCTCCTTCTGGCACAGCAAATGGTGCTGGAGGGCCTGGTCTTGTGGTCAGCACCACCTCACTCACTGATACTGGCCTCCGCACTAGGAGCAGAGGGCGGCATCAGGCCGCAACACCAAGGCACCCACTGGTGTAGACCCATATAGCTTTAGCCTCACTATCAGGGGCATCCGTGCCCCAAGAACCAACAGACTGGGAAGGGTGCTCAGTCAGTCCCTCAGGAGAGAAAAACTGTCCACCAGACCCTCCCACAAGTCCTCAGGCGTCTCAGCAGGTTGAGCGCATGGAAGGCATGGTCTTCCTAAGTACATATAATATCGGAAGATGGCGAGCCCAGAGACCTTACCTTGGTGTCCCTGGTGCGATGTCTGCCTCCCAAAAGTGGGCGCTTGTGATCCCAATTTGAATGTGCCAATTTCTAAGGTGTGACAATCAATTGAGAAGCAGGCGCTACACCTATCCTTGATCATGATCAGCGCCAAGGCATGTCCAATACACGCCATGCCAGTCCTGAATGGCAATATGGCCCCAACAGAAACACTTAAGCATGGGGCGGGTGGTTGCCATGTTCCTGCTTCTTCTCCTGCTTACTGGAGGCCACCTTTCCCTTGTGCTCCTCGAAGTGAACACACAGCCGAGAGAGACAGAGAGAGAGAAAACAGTGAGTAGAACTGAAAAGGTTCAGCGCCACTGAATCGGTAAAAATAAGAAAAATGGCGCTGAAAGAGACTGGTGCCAAGGGATACAGCGACAACAAATGGCAACAAACTGAGGTAGAAATTGTGATGCAGATAAAACAATGACTAGCGTTCCCACATTGTGCTCTCAATGGCAGGAAAAAGAAAACTGCAGTAGGCACCCCACGAGCACCACATCATTACATCTGCCTCATGGGCAGTGCCGGTACAGACGCTTGGTCCCTAAGCTGTAGGCTGTAAAGACTTAGCTCCCAGTGGTCCTACAGACCCGTAGGTGGGAATAAATGGTGAAGATTGATTCTTGGAAGATCTAAAAGCCTTTACACAGTATGAGGAGGCAGCATAGACCATTACCTGCACAGGACTAGGAGCAGCGTGCTGCGGTTGCTGCTAGTTTCCTGAGGCGTTGTGGATGGCTGTGGCTGGTGGGGGTGCAAGGTGTACCATGATGAGGGTACGGCTGATGAACTGGAGCTGCAAATAGAAAAACAAGATTAGCTCTCAACAGCAGAACAAAAGCGAACATCAAGGCAAGCAAGCTGTAAGATCTCACACAAAGCAGGTTTTCAGGAGCACACGTGATCCTTCTGGAACCCCTCTCCTTGTGAGCGAGAAAGTAAGAGCAAAGTCCCATCCTGTTAGGGGACCTCAGATCATTCTGCAAAAGCACTTCTTGTGAATTAGAGGTGGAGAGTCAACAGACATTCTGCAAAACTGTCTTAGACAGAACCATAAGAGTTCCAGACAGGAAAAGGCACAGGAATGACAGCACCAGATCTGCTACACTGCAGCCTTGCTGCACTTGAGGCAAGGCACAATGCAAGAAGGGCAGCAGCAATATTAGCAGCGCAGTTGTTCTCACCCCCAAGTGTGAGACCGTCCTATCAAGCCTGACCCTACTGCCAGTGGACAAGCAAGAGTCGTGCTGTTGGGGATGGGGATGAGTAATACAACAGGCAAAAAACTGGTGGGGAGCACTGAACGTGTGTGTGGGGAGAGAACCCTGCAGTCTACAATGTAAATACTTTACAAACTGTGCTGTTCTGCAAGTTCATCCCTAGGGTTAAAGCCACTGATGATGAGCCCCAGTAAATAGGACACAGTTAAGTTGACCTCGCACCTCAAAATCCTTGCAAGAAAAACAGGTTACTCACCTGTAACAGTAGTTTTAGAACTAGTATATGTTGTTCATACACACTTATTGGCATGTCTCTTTCCCTTTAAATCTTGCTGGAAGTCTTCAAGCTTGCTCCTCCCACCCACCCAGGTGGTATATATACCTTGGCTCCACCCCATGGCCAGATCTTGGCCCACTGGAAGCTAGGTAGTGTCACGTCCATGGCGGGAAATTCGGGTAGGTCGTGTGGATGAACAACATACCACTCCTAGAAAGTGCAGTTACACAAAGACTTCCGGAGGAGGCTGTGGAGTCAAAAACAGTGGTGGAATTTAAGAATGCATGGGACAGTCATAAGACAATTCTACGGGTGGGGGTAGGAAGAAGTAGGCTGTTGGTTAACTAGGATCTGCAGCTTATCCATTAGGTAGGGAATGGGCAGACTGGGTGGGCCAAGCGTCCTCATCTGCCATCAAATTCTATGTTTCTATGACTTTTGCTGTAACAGTAGATCTTCTAGGAATGTCTCTTGCAATAAGTCATTACTTCTGGGAGTTCCGATAGGTGGTGCTCCAGCATGGAAGTCTCTTCCAGCAGTCTCTATAACAGGGACCACCACACAACCTCACTTCCTGGGCTGTACCTATAAAAGTGGGTGGTCCCTAGCAGCTCGTTCCAGCCGGTTTCAGCTGGAAGCAAGGGACCGAGTTATCAAAGCTTCCAACCGTACATTGTGTTTCCTGTTACCTAAAGGCAGAGGGATGGAGGAGGGAAACTACTTACTGAAAGAGACATTCCTAGAAGATCTACTGTTACAGCAAAGGTCTTTGTGTAACTGCACTATCTTCCACGCTACGGTCTCTTACAGCAAGTCATTACTTCTGAGAGATTCCATAGCAGTTATGTGGCAGTGGGTAGTCATGCATGACATTCTGCCGTAGGGAAAATGTGGTCATGGGACCAATGAATGCTAAAACAGCACATCAGTGGAACAAAGGAATCATGATTCACTGTGTTGTGTGTCCTACAAAGCAGAAGGAATATGTCACTAACACTGAGCAATTATGTAGCTTCAGTGATCAGCAGGAAAGTACAATCTGAGTCAAAGGCAACTTTGTCTTAAATTGTAAAGTACAGTGATGTAAGTACTTACTGTAGCAGTAGATCTTCGAGAACAGCTCTTGCAGCAGGTTACACCATTAGGACTGAAGCCGGCAGGTGCCAGGACCTCACGGAAATTTTCTAGCTAGCAGTATTCAGCAGGGACCGCCTGACGCCAGGCACAGTACATAAGGGCGGTCCCCAGAATCCCAGTTCTCCGCCGGAGACTCCCGGCCGCTGGATGACATCAGAAGAGAAGACTGAAAATCCGCCATCAAATGGCAGAGAAATGCTGAGACACCTGATCCTAGGAGAAGGATGTTGAACTAGAGTACTTGCAGTACAAGAGCTGTTCTCAAGATCTACTGTTACAGTAAGTTCTTATGTAACTGTACTATCTTACTTGAGAAACAGCTCTTGCAGCAGGTTACACCATTAGGACTGATTCCAAAGCAATAATGGAAATCCCACACCAATGGGAGGCGGAAGGTAGAAATCCTAATGAAACCAAAGCCTACGACAGAAGTCCTTGAAGGACTGCTACCAAACCTGCTCTTCGCCGATGCAATGTCCAGGCTATAATGCATGATGAAAGTGTGCACAGAGCTCCAAGTAGCTGCAGCACAGATGGCCGAGGTGGACACATTCTTCAGGGCCGCAGGGAGGTAGCCACCCCTTGTGGAATGACCCTTAACCGCGCCTGTAAAGGTCTGTTGCGCTTTCTGGTAACAGAACGTGATACACTGAATGAGACACCTGGACAGCGACTGTTTGGAAACAGGAGCTCCCATCATCCTGTGGGCAAAGGAGACAAAAGCTGGTCCAATTTTAGGTGGTGTTTGGTTCTGGTCAGGTAGTATCGAGACACCTATGCACATCTAGGGTGTGCAACAGGGCCTCTCCTCGATTCGAATAATTGGGAAAGTACACTGGTAGATCGATGTCTTGATTAAGGGTGAGAGCTGAGACACCACCTTAAGCAGAAATTTGGGATTAGTCCGTAGGGATACCCGGTCTTGGTGAAAAACCAAATAAGGCTCTTTGCAAATGAGTGCATGGAGTTCAGAAATTATTCTGGCTGAAGTAACGCAACTAAAAACAAAGTCTTCCAAATGAGAAGCCGTAGCTCCCAATCTGCAGCTGGTTCAAAGGGTGGCAGCATGAGCTGCTCCAGGACAAAGGGTAGATCCCATGGCAGAATCGGAACCTTAATCGGAGGTCTAAGGTGGAGAATACCTCTCAGGAAGGCTTGTGCCGTGTCCAACTGGGATATGGTGCGTTGGCCTATCGGACAATGATAGGTTGATATGGCAGAGAGGTGTACTTTGATCGAGGAGTAGGCAAGCCTGTCTGAAAAAGAGACAAGAGATAGTCCAAGACCAACTTTTCTGGATAGTCTGAGGCGAAAACCCCGCGCTTGGAGCCCATAGGCAAAAATACAGGTTACTCACCTGTAACAGGAGTTCTAGGAATGGTATATGTTGTTCATCCACACTTACTGGCAAGTATCCTTGCCGCTTTAAATCTTGCGGAAGGTCTTCAAGCTGGCTCCTCCCACCCACCGGTGGTATAACTCTCGGCTCTGCCCATGGCGCCAGATCTGGCCGCTGGAGAAGCTCAGGTTGTGCGTCGAGCCCGGGAGGTCGGGTAGGTGGTGTGGATGAACAACATATACCATTCCTAGAACTCCTGTTACAGGTGAGTAACTCTGTATTTCTAGACATGGATATGTTGTTCATCCACACTTATTGGCAGACTCCTAGCAGTTCTCCCGGAGGAGGGAGGCAAGACGCACACCCCAATACTTACTTGGGAAAGAGAGGCTGGAGAACCGAGGCCCCAAAACCAGCATCCCGCGTGACTCAAGGTCGATGTGGTAATGGGTAATGAAGGTGTGTGCTGACTTCCAGCAGCCCTGCAGATTTCCTGGATAGGGACGCCCTGGAAGCAGCCACTGTTGCAGCAGTATGGCGGTAGAATGAGCTCTTATCCCTCTGGGAGGCTCCATGCCCGCCAACTTATAGCAGAGATCTATGCAGGAGAGACCCACCTGCTTATCGTCCGCTTGGCTGCAGGTCTGCCAGATGCGGCTTCAGCGTAGGTGACAAACAGCTGGCTAACCTCTCCCAATTTCAGCCGTCGCTCTTTGTAATAAGCGGCGCCTCTTCTAGGGTCCAGAGTATGGAGCCTATATCTAGCCTCCGAGGTGATTGGGGTAGAACACCGGCAGAGTCAACACCTGGTTAAGGTGAAACTCCGACACCACCTTCGGAAGGAATTTCGGTGGGAAGCAGACAACCTTGTCCCTGTGGAAGACCAGGTAAGAGACTCGATGGAGCGCCTGGAGCTCTCCCATCCTTCTGGCTGACGTGATAGCCACCAAGAAGGCGGTCTTCCACGACAGGTGAGAGAGCACACCTGTGCATAGGTTCAATGGCTTGCCCATGAGCTTTGCCAGTACCAGCAGTAGATCCCACGGAGGTGGAGGTTCTCGCACCGAGGGGAAATGTGATCAAGGCCTTTGAAAAAAAACGCCAGACCACCTTCTCCTGGCCATCGACTGCTTCCGCCCGCGCTCGTAAGCGGAGATGGCTGCCAGGTGCACCCTTAGGGTCACGACCTAAGCCCTTGATTAGAAAGGACCATAAATAGTCCAAGATGCTTGCCAAGGAACAGGAGGAAGGGTCCAAGCCCTTGTTCTGACACCAAATGGAAAACCTTTTCCATTTGAAGGCATAGCATTTTCTGGTCGACTCCTTACGGGATGCCTCAACAACATTGAGGACCTCTCGGCGAAAGACCCAAGGCCTGGAACTCTAGCCGCCAGGAACCAGGGCCGTGTGGGTGCAGGGATTGAAGGTCCGATGGAACACCTTCCCTGATTGACTGAGAGCAGGTCCGGGCGAGCTGGAAGCTGCCGCGGAGTCCTGGAGCTGAGACTGAGGAGATCTGGGTACCAGAACTGGCGAGGCCAGTCTGGGGCTATCAGAATCACCTGCGCCTTGTCCCTCCTCGCCTTGAGAAGCACCTTGTGGATCAAGGGAAATGGGGAAAGGCGAGAAGAGGCCCGGGTCCATTGCCCTCGAGAAGGCATCCCCTGCAGCGAGCCCTGCTGAGGGGGGCGGCATGGAACAGCCTCAGCTTCACGCTCTCCCTGAGGCAAACAGGTCCACCTGAGGTGTGCCCCAATGGAAGAACAGATGCTGTACTACTTCGGCAGGAGAGACCACTCGTGGATGCAGCCCCTATCCGGCTTAGGGCATCGGCCAGGTGTTGGAGGCTCCTGCCACATGAATGGCTAGGAGATCCGCCTCCAGGCTGCGCATTGAGTGACTAAATGCGGAGAGCTTCCTTGCATAGAAGCATGGAGCGGCCCCGCCCTGGCGGTTTAGATAGTACATGGTCATGGTGTTGTCCGCCTGACTCGGACCACTTGACCCCGGAGGAACGGAGCAAAGGCGGTGAGAGCTAGGCGGACCGCCGGAGCTCCAGCAGGTTGATGTGGCATCGACTCCTGCTGGGACCAGAGGCCGTGAGCCCGTGTTCCCCAGATGGGCACCCCAACCCATCAGAGAGGCATCGGTCGATAGAGAGACCGTCGGCTCGGGCGGACGAACGGATGCCCTCCTGCAAATGACCTGAACGATCCACCACTGGAGAGCGCTCCACATCTCCAGTGTCACCGGCCAAGCTGGTCCAAGGGATCGCAGCGCTAGACCACTGACTGGCCAGTCCCCACTGAAGGGGAACGATGTTCAGCTGGCCCAACGGACCATGCTGGTGCAGGCCGCCATGAGACCCAGGAGGCGAGGAAGTCCCGGCAGGGGCGAATTGTCCAACCAGAAATGATTGGGCAAAGGAGGAAAGAACCTCGCCCTGTCTCGCCGGAGCTGCGCCTGGCTCAAGAGAGCCCAGCTGCCTCGATGAACAGAATCACCTGCTCGCTCGAGTCTGGACTCTGGCCTCGCTGATAAGGAGGCCCAGTTGAGAGCAGACCTGGAGGGCCAGATCCTGGACCACTCCACCTCCTGCCTGGAGGGAGCTGCTATCAGCCAGTCGTCCAGGTAAGGGTACACCCGGACCCCTCGGCGCCAAGAGGAATGCTGTCACCACTGCCATGCATTTGGTGAAGACCCTGGGAGCTGGAGACAAGCCAAGGGCATGGCTCGAACTCGAAAAGGATCCTTCCGCCGAAGCGAAGGAATCTCTGGTGAGACGGATAGATAGGGACGTGGAAAAACGCGTCCTGCAAGTCCAGAAAGCAGAACCACACGCGGCTCCAAGGATGGCAGTATCTGAGCCAGAGTGACCATCCTGAAGGTTCGAGACCTTAGGAACTTGTTTAGGTCGTAGGTCGAGAATGGGGCGCCAGCCCCCGTCCGCTTCGGAACCAGGAAGTACCTGGACACAAACCCTGGGTCTGAGGGGGTCCACTACCACCCTGATCACCTCCTTCGGAGGAGGAGACGTGTCGCGCTCGACGAGCCGACAGTGAACTACGGGACCCGGGCCCCCGAGGCAGCGGCTGTGAAGGGTGGGACCTGCTCAGGTCCAGAGGCAGGCCTTTTCCTACCACCTCCAGTACCCACCTGTCCGTGGTAACAGCGGACCAGGCGGAAAGGAAGTGTCGGAGCTGCCCTCCCCATGGGGGAAACCAGGGTAGGTGACGGGGATGGGGCGACACCCCTCAGCCCGTCACTGGGCAGGCTTGGAGGAAAGACCGCCGAGGGACCTCCTGGGCCTTTCTCTCCTGCCTCCTGTTAGAGGAAGCCAGCGGCTTGGATTTGGGATGCCAAGGTCGAGCCTGCTGGCCCTGGACGTTGCTGGGCCAAGGCTGGGGCGCAGGAAGGACGAAGGGGCTTAGGCTGTGGTTTGCGGCCTTTGTCCTTCTGAGCGAAGAGTCCGAGTCCAAGGTAGCATTGACCTCTCGATCCTCTGCAGGTGACCTTCCACCCCAGGGTCAAGAGGTCAGTCCTCAAAGGGAACATCCGCCAACTTGTGCTGGGTATCCCAAGTGAAGGTGGATATCCTCAGCTAAGCCTGGTCGACGCATAGCCACTGCGGCCGCCACCGACCTGGCACATGAGTCCCCAATATCTAAAAGCAGTCTGGAGCTGCTGTTTGGCCACTGCCTCACTCTGTCCCGCACCTGCTTGACCGTAGTCTGCAGATCCGCTGGAAGATGAGGGATGACCTCATCCAGGGAGCCCAACAGGGCATGAGAAAATGTGCCATGAGGACGGCCGAACTGGCCTGACAGGCGACGAGAGGACGCAGCATAGATTTTTCGCCTGCATAATCCAATTTCTTGGATTCTTGTCGGGAGGTTTGTCCACATCCTGGCGCTCTCGGTGCGCGCGAAAACGCTGTCGGTAACCAACCCCGGCAGAGGTGCTCAAACCGGACAGGGACACGGTAGGACCGTGATACTTCCTGGCCATTCTGGCCAAGGCGCAGGACAGGAAGCAGGGCGCTGCCAAAGCTCCAAGGCCCGGACCCACTATGGCCTCGGCCACGGAAGGCCTCGTTGGAGATCCCTCGGTCCAGAATCTCCGTGAGGGGATACCTGGCCCGTTTGGAACGGGTTCGAGCTTCATCCCGTGGACTCGAAATCAGGCGAAGCAGTCCTAGGAAGGACGACGGGCTATCATCCATTGACTGTCCTCCTGAGGACTCCAGAGTCTATTTACGCTTGAGAAAAGGAGGACTATCCTCGACTCAGATGAGTCCTCGAAGAGCTGCCTCTGGCTGAGCCACCCTCTACCTGCCGAGGTCGGTCGGGAGTGAGGTAACAGACAGCCTATGGGGTAGACCCTTAGTCGATCGAGAATCCTGGTGGAGCCTCAAATAGTGGCTGTGGAGGCGGAGGTTCCACCGAATCAGTGGAGCAGCTGGTTTTGCGAACAACCGGCCTGGTACAGGCTCCTCGGTAAGTCGAGGGTGTTGTGTCGGCCGCTCGGTGACAGCCACTTAATGGGGGAAGGTGACTCGTGACATTCACGGTCAGGAGGAACTGTTGCCACGAGGTCCTCGCATCGCCGACGTAATTCACGCGGAAGCTTCCTCGTCCGAGGAGGAGGACGAGGACGAGCGGCGACAGCGGCCATCATGGTGCCGACCGAGACCGCTTATGACGGCGGGATCGGCTGGACCGCTAGAGGTCCGAGACCGAGAGCCTCGCTTTTCCCGAGGTCGGTGCGAGAAGGTCGGCAGGAACCGCACTCCCTTCGGCCCGGAGGGTTCATCCGAGGGCTCCGGAACCGAGGCACAGGCAAGCCACGGATCCTCCAACTCCCGGGGAACGGGGAGAGGAGTCTCGGCTTCTATGGCGACAACCCGTCCAGCGGATCGAGAAAATCTCGACTCGTCGGCGGGAGTCTCAGTCAAACTGACCTGGCGGGGACACCGTGGAGACCAGTGGCAAGTCGAGCGGTCGACCGAAGTCGGCGGTCGACGACTCGGAGAGGGACCTTTCCCGCTCCCAAGAGCGTCGACGGAGGATTACCTTTGTCCCTCTTTTGGACCGAGAAAAGGTCCAGCAGGCGTTGGCCTTCTCCCTTAGTGGAGAGGACAGACAAAGCTCCTTAAAGGAGCTGTATAGGAGGAACCCAGAGAGAGGGATAAATGCTGCGGCCGAGGAGATACAGCCCGCCGCCTCCTCTTCGAGGCGATCATCTGCTCGAGCTGATCTGCCGAGCCGCGCCCCGGACACGTCAACCGGGCCTCCTTAGACTTCACGGAGGGAAGCGCTTCTCGGGACGGCCCAGATGCAATCGGGCAGCACGGTCTTCGAGGATATAGGCCGAAAGGAAGAGCACAAGTCGCAGTCCTGGGGTGGTGCTCAAGGCCTAAACAGTAGACACACGAGGAGTGTGGATCCGTCCGAGACATCTTCTGACCATGAGGCATCTCGAAAACGGGAGTCGATGTCCATCGCGAGTCGAGGGATCAAGATCAAGTCTTTTAGCAAAACTTTAAATGTGAAGGGAAGAAATAGGAACCAGTCTCAAGCGCAGGCGTTAAGGAGGAACCTGAGCTTCCAAGCGGTAAGGAAGATCTGGCGTCATGGGGCGGAGCCGAGTTATACCACCGGTGGGTGGGAGGAGCCAGCTTGAAGACCTTCCGGCAAGATTTAAAGCGGCAAGGATACCTGCCAATAAGTGTGGATGAACAACATATCCATGTCCCTAGAGCGGTGCCATTTCACGGCGCAAGTGGCGGTTTATCGCAGCCACCAGGACATCAGCTACCTCTTGAGAGATCCTGTGTCGCAAAATGACTGTCTCTAGAAGCCCAGCGTGCAGGCTCAGCGAGCGAAGGTCCAGATGGACCAAGGAGCCTCCTCCTCCTGAGACAACAAGTGAGAGCTGATTGGCAGAGGCACCGGAGGTTCCCGGATAGCTGGTGTAGTGAGGAACCAAATCTGCCGGGCCAGAGCGGTGCGATGAGCATCAGCGTCGCTTGCTCTCTGTGCAGTTTCAGAAGAACCCTCTGGATCAATGGAAGGCACAGAGGAATCTGCCCACCAGGAGAGGAACAACGTGTCTCACCAGAAAACACCAGGCCCTGGACCTAGCGAGCAAAAATTGGGCAGTTTTGTGTTGGATGGGGACGAGAAAGGTCTAACTCTGGTGTATCCCATCTGTGAAACAGATCCTCTACTACCTCCTGGACTAGTTCCCACTCATGGACTCTGGCCTGAGAGCGGCTCAGGCTGTCTGCGATGACATTGTCCACTCCTGGGACAGAAGCAGCAATGAGGTTTGTGCCGTGTTGCAAAGCCCAATCCCACACCCTCATGGCCTCCTGCAAGCGGGTAGGAATGGGTGCCTCCTTGTTTGTTGAGGTAATACATCACCATGTAATTGTCTGGCCTGTAAAGAATAGTACCGGTGGAATCTCTCAGTGGAAGGCCTGCAGGGCATAAAAGAAATGAAAATTCGTACCTACCATAATTCTTCATCTTCTCTTGTATTTTCACCATTCATTACTGTTGGGTGATAGCCGTGGCGCACCAGCTACGGAGCTTTTTTTGAGGAGTCAGTGCTGGTGGCACCGCCCCTGGAGTGACGCTCTGCGTGAGCGGGCGGCGGACGTTAGGCACTGCAGACTCCTCCTCCATCCCAGTTCTGTTAGCCGGAAAGGCAAAAAAAGGGTTAGAAGAAAGAGTGAGGCAAGAGAGCCGAGGGATAGAAAAAAGAAAGGATATAAACTGAAAAAGGAAAAGCCGATAGAGGATAGAAGGAAAGGAAGAACTGCCTACCACAAGGGACCGAAGGGCCTCACTTCTGGGGCAGCTCTAAGGGAGGTACAGACAGAAAGAAGAATAGAAGGGAAGGTTAGATTGGGGGGAGAGAGAGACTGCCTTTGGCAATTAGCTAAGGGTTATAAGCTTGGAATCATAAACAAGGGAGCAAGGATCCCATTTTGGAATTGAAGGAGAAGGTCAACTGAACTCTCTCAAGAGAATGGACACCAAAGGCAGGTTCCCTAACCTCCCGCCTACCCAATTTTTCCAGACTCCAGCCGGAGCTCTTTAATTATTAAGAAGGAAAAAAACTGTTCCAAATGAGAGCTGCCAGCTAGGAGGGAGGAAGCCCACTAGCATCTTGTTAAGTGATAACACAGTATCATGTGAAAGTGGGGGTGAGGCCCGCACCCCTATACCAAATAGAGAGCGGAAACTCAATCGGACTCCTAGAGGCAAGGCAGGGAACACTCTTTAAGGAAAGTGGAGTGCGGAGCAGCACTACACCTGTGAGGCTGACATAATAGGATTAAGGACCTGCCAGAAGTGGTCTGGAAAAGAAAAGTCAAGCCACATAAGGGATCGTCTCTTTAAACTTGTGAATTGAGAAAAATGGCTGGGGAGAGCCAAGAGATGCCCATTAAGGACAGTCAGAAAGAGTTCCCTCAGGACAGATAAATGAAGCTCGTTCTTCCTTTTCTCAGAAGGAAAGATCCGTTCAGAAGAACGGAAGAGAACATGAAGAAAATTTTTATTTTTTTTGCTTATCGGCCAGAGGGAGGGACAAGCAGGGAGGGAGTCGCCAAGGAGGTCCTTGAGGGATGGTGGGAAGGATTCAGTAATGAATGGTGAAGACACAAAAGAAGATCAAAAAGTATGGTAGGTACGTAATTTTCATATCTTCCCTTGTCAATCTTCACCATTCATTACTGTTAGTGAGTACAAGCCCCTCCCTAGAAGGGGGTGAGAGAAACCCCTGAGGGAACAGATCCCTCAGCCTCCTACTGGTGACAATTAGAGAGGGAGACCCTAACCAATAGACACGAGTCTAAGGTGGGTGAGGAGGAGAATGCGCCCAAGGGGCTCTGGGAAGGGTTGCCCTGAAGCGTCTCTCTCGCCCTACAGGAAAATAGGCAGGTCCCCGGAAGGCAGACCCAGTCACTCTCGCCGGGCCATGGGTGACAGTCGGGAGAGACGGGCCATGCCGTCCGCCTGATGCAGATCGCTGTCCTACTAGCCTGGATGCCACCCGCTGGCGTCATAGGATGCCCTAGCTTGGTGCCTTGCAAACTCCAGACCTTGTGCAGAGAGGCAATGGCTTGTCTAGACTGCTCTGAGTCAGGTAGCAAAGCTAAGACCTGAGCCAGCATCGACCACAGATGCCTGTTGTAAGCAGCATGGTGAGCCTGATGGGAGAAATGCACAGCAATGCCACGACCAGAAGAGAAAAACTCTTCATCCCCACAGGACGAACTCAGCAAAATCCGAGTCCGGAGGCCTGTCATGCACTGGGCGAAGCCCAGAAGGAGTATCTAGGGACGTCAAACCCAAAGGTGGGTGAGGTAGAGAACCTAGAGACTCGTGGGCCAATACCATCTCCTGCAGTCTCCTGGGGCTGGAGAAGGAGGCTGGAGACTACCAGAGTGCGGACAGGCGCTTCCTGGAAGGGAATCGACCAGGAAGGCACCACCAAATGGCAGGCACTGAATTCACTGAGGAAAGCACTTGGCGTCTGCAGCTGGGTATTGTCTCTGAGCATAGGAAATCGAAGCTCGAGACCATCCTCGAAAGCTGATAGTCAGTGAAGTCAGCATCAGAGGAAAGGTGGACAGGAAGTTCCTCTTCCTCAGTTGAGGAAGGCGAGGAGGAAGTGGAGCTCGAATGCCCAGAAGACTCCTCCGTGGTGGGGGGCAGGTGAAAGACCTGTTCGGCCATGGCCTAAAATAGGACAGGAAGGCCCACTGCAGTAGCTCTGAGCGTCTCCCAGTTAATGACCCAGTGGGCCCCACATGGCCTGAGAGAGAGGGAGGTGGTAGCAGAGGGATGGGCGAAGGGCACCTAAAAGCATCGCGTGCCTGACCTCTGCCAGAACTCTGGGATCCAGGTAGCGATGCTGCCAGAACTGAGGACCCTGTGATCATGCCGGATTGCGTAGAAGAGAGGAAAGGAGACAACTCCGGAAAAAGCCCTGAAGGAATCTCCCTGTGGCGCGCCTGGGAGTCAGAAGGGCAACCCTCAGAACCGCCACAAGAAGGCGCTTTAGAGACCTTCAGAGAGAGGTGAGGATCAGCTACAACTCCTCCCCACACGGCGGTGGGGGCTCGTCACTGCTCTCGACCCCTACCCCTCAACCCTTCCGACTCCAAAGCAGCCCTCTTCCTCGAAACCAGCGGTGGAGGTCCCTGCTGAGCAAGACCCAAGGCGCCTACTGAAACAGGGTCCTCCTCCCTCTGCTGAAGGACCTGAGCAGCACCAGAAACGGCGGCTGCCTAGGACTTACCAGAACAGGGATTCCTTCTCGAACCCCGAGGTCCATCACAGATAGAAACAGAAACACAGACATTGAGGCAGATAAGGACCACTTGCCCCACCAGTCTGCCCATTTCCCTACCTACTGGATAAGCTGCAGATTCTAGTTAACCAACAGCCTACTTCCTGCAACCCCCACTATAACTGCCTTATGTCTGTCCCATGCATGTTTGAATTCCTCCACTGTTTTAGACCCCCACAACCTCTCCAGGAAGGCGGTTCCATCGTCCACCACTCTCTCCGTGAAAAGAATTTCCTCACATTACCCCTGAGCCGTCCCCTCCAACTTTAAATGGTGCCCCTTGTTCTTACACACATCTTTTTCTGAAAGATGCTACCCTCCTGGACTTTGTTGATTCCCTTGAGGTACTTAAGTTTCTATCATGTCCCCCTGTTCCTCCTTTCATCAAGGGTATACATATTAAGCTCTCTCAGTCTCTCTTCATATGGTTTCTGATGTAGACCCTGCACCATTTTAGTTGCCCTCCTCTGGACTGCTTCCATCCTGTCTATGTCCTTCGTAGATGAGGTCTCCAAAACTGCACACAGTACTCCAGATGGGGTCTCATCAACTGTCTGTATAGAGGGATAACCACTTCCCTTTTTCTACTTGACGCCCCTCCCTATGCATCCCAGTATCCCCTGGCTTCTCACATTGCATACCCACCTTTAGTCATCTGATATGACTACATCCAGATCCCTTTTCATTATTGTTGTTGTTAGTACCTCCCTGCTATTATGTACTCTTCTCCTGGATTTTTATTTCCCAGGTGCATTACTTTGCACTTCTTTGCATTGAATCTAAGTTGCCATATGTCTGACCATTCCTCCAACCTTGCCAAGTCCCTTCTCATCCTTTCTACCCCCCTTGTGTATCAACTCTGTTACAGATCTTTGTGTCATCCATAAAGAGGCATACCTTTCCTTCAGACCCTCTGCAATGTCACCTATAAAGATGTTAAAGAGGACTGGACCCAGTACTGAGCCCTGAGGTACTCCACTAGTAACCCCTTTCTTCAGAATGTGTTCCATTCACTATTACCTTCTGTGTCCTGTTGTGCAGCCAGTTTTCTACCCAGGCTACCACCCTGGGACCCACTCCCAGGCTGGCTAACTTGATTATTAATCTTTTATGCGAGACTGTGTCAAATGCCTTGCTAAAGTCTAGGTAGGCCATATCCACAGCCCCCCCACCCGGTCTATTACTTTGGTCACCCAGTCAAAGAAATCGATTAGATTTGTCTGACATGACCTTCCTGCTGTGAATCCATGCTGCTTTGGGTCCAGTGCCCGCTGGCCTCTAGGTACTCAACAATTCTTTCTTTCAGAAGTGATTCCATCATTTTCCCCACCACTGAGGTCAAACTAACAGGTCTGAGTTTCCTGCTTCTGCCTTGCTCCCACTTTTGTGAAGGGAATCACATCTGCCCTCCTCCAGTCCTCAGGTACCACCCCATCTTCCCATGATTTGTTAAAAAGTGTGGTTAGTGGTGTCACTAGGTCCTCCTTAGCTCTTTTTAGGATTCTAGGTGAATCCCGTCAGGCCCCATTGCTTTGTCCACCTTGAGTTTTTGAAGTTCTTTCAGTACTCTTTCTTCTTTAAATGGACTGGTATCAACCCCACTATCCAGAGTGCTTCTACTGTTTGGTTTAGATAACTCCTCCTCTTCTTCTTTTGTGAATACTGAGCAAAAGTATTCATTCATTATCTCTGCCTTTTCACTGTCTCCCTCTGCCCTCCCCTCTCCTTTATTAATCTTCCTATCCTCTCTTAACCTTTCTATGTTCCCTAATGTACCTATAAAGGTTTTATCCCCTTCTTAACTGAGTTGGCTATCCTTTCCTTGGTTTGGGCCTTTGCTTTTCTGACTGCCTTCCCACTTCTTTCTGCTTTAATTGATACAGTTCCTGTCGTGTTCCGTCTGTGATTCCTTATACTTTTGAATGCAGCCTTTTCTCCTTAACCTTCCCTGACACTTCTTTTTGAGAGCCATAGTGGTTTTTATTCCGCTTTGTTTTCTTTATTTGTTTCACACAAAAGGCTTGTTGCCTCCATGATGGCAGTTTGATTATTCTCCATTGTTCTTCCACCCCTCCTTTCTGGCCATTTGTTAATGCATTCCTCAGGTATTCACCCATTATGCCAAAGTCAGCCCTTCTAAAGTCCAGTATCCTTGTATTTGTATGGCTGGTCTCCATGGTTGTGTTTATTGTGAAGCACACTGTGCAGTGGTCGCTTGTTCCCAGGTGTCTACTGACTTCTAAGTTTGTGATCCTCTCTCCATTTGAGAGTACCAGGTCTAATATTGCTCCCTCCAGTGGGTTCCACCACTAGCTGTCTAAGGCATGCTCCTGTGGGCATCGAGAATGACCCTGCTCTTGGATGTGGCTGCAGTCCATGTTGCCCAGTTAACATCTGGCATATTCAGGTCCCCATCAACAGTATCTCCCCTTTTTCAGCCATTTTGAGAATGCCCTCTATCATTTTCTTGTCCATTTCCTCCCTTGAGGCGGGGTCTGTATACAACCCCTGTGCGGATTGTGATGCCATTCCTGTCTCCAATGTGACCCAGGTTCCTCTTGTCCTCCCCTTTAATTTTTGGTTCTGTTACTTTGATCCCTTCCCTTATGTAGAGAGCTACTCCACCTCCTCTTTTACCCTCCCTGTCCCTTCTGTAGATTGTGTACCCTGGTATGTTGACATCCCAGTCATGGTTCTCCGTGTACCATGTTTCTGTGACTGCCACAATATCCAAGTGTTCCACTTCCATTAGGGCTACTAGCTCTGGAGCTTGTTTCCCAGACTACAGGCATTGGTACTCATTGCCCTCCATTTAATGCTGGCTTTATCCTTTTTACCCCATCCCTGCTCTTATTGCCCTTGCCCATTTTCCATTTACCCCTGTCCTCTGTCAAGCTCTGTACCTCAGTGTTTACCCTACTACCTGCCATGCTTCGGGGGGCTTGAACTTTCCTGTTTCCTATCAGCACCTCCCCTTGGCTAGTTTAAAAGCCTGCCAAGGAAGCCTTTAAACCTGTCACCTAGGAGCGTGTTTCCTTCCTGGACAGATGCAGACCATCATGCCAGTATAGACCTTCATCTCTCCAGGTGGACCCCAGTCCCCAATGAAGCCAAAGCCCTGTGCTCTGCACCAGTTTTGCAACCATTCATTAAACCGCATGGTGTGCGGTACCCTAGCCTCACCCCTGCCATAGACTGGCAGCACCTCTGAGAAGGTTACCGTGCTTGCTACCTGTCTGAGGCCCTCCCCAACTCCACAAATTCATCCTGCACTGCACTGATCTCATGCCTAGCTAGGTCATTTGTCCCGAGGTGGACAATGATATCTAGTTTCCTCTCCTGTGATGCTACTTCTGCAATCCTGAGGATTGCTTCCTGTCCCTCAAGCCATGGCACCAGATGACTATGGCACCAGGCCTGGTACCGTCATAGGCAGCGGCAGGCAACACGTCCGCCCGAGTCATCCGTCCCGTGGCGGTGTCCGGTTCCAGGCCACACATGACGGGGCGCCAGTACCCGACACCCGCAATGGCCAAGATCCAGCGTGGCACGTGACGGTGCTGTGCAAGTCCCGGCACGCGAGCGGCACCAAGGCCCAGCGTGGCACCCGGCCTTAGCAAGTCCCAGCGCTATTCCGACAGCACCGGCAATGGCGCCGAGGCCCAGCGCGACACTGCCGACAGCACCGCTTAAGTCCCCGGCCATTCCAGCGGCACTGGCGAATCACGGCACCAGCAATGGCGCCGAGGCCCAGCGTGGCACCGCTAGTCCCCGGCGCGTGAACAGCACCAAGGCCCAGGCGGCACTGCCGCTGCCCGAACCACGGTGCTGTGGCCCAGAGCGACACCACCGCCAGAGTCCCAGGCGCCATGAAAGATGCAGAGGCCCAGAATGGCGCGCCCTACGGCACCGACCGAGTCGCCCGGCACCATGAGAAGCGGAAGACTCCACGGTGAGGAAAGACGCAATGAGGGCCCACCAGCGCGGGCCCTGCAGCCAGGGCTGCGGCACCAGGGAGCCCGCACCTCCGAGTGGTGACTGCCGGACGGGCGCCAACAGGCGACCCGGATGGAATCACGCCATTCCTCCGCACGAAGAAGAAACCTCCTCCTCAGCAAGGCTGGAAGAGGAAGAGGTTTCCTCCTTGCCGAGACGTATAGACCCGGAGGGGACCGGAGGAAGGTAGAGATCTGGCCTGGGAAGCCCCTGAACGCGTCGTCCTCCGAAACGGCCGGGCTTCGCCCGACTCGCACATGAGACTTCTAAAACACGGGGTCCATGAAGAAGCAGGCGTTGCAAATGGTCCATATCATGGTAGGGTCCCAAGCACCGTAGACAAACATCATAGCGATCCGTGATGGAAAACTGCGGCCACAAGGGCACCAACGCATAGGGCACACACCCCGCCTTAGACTTCTCTGGCCCAGACAGACATGATGCTAAATAATCAAGAAAAATACAGAAAGGCTCGGCGACGTCAAAAGAAAAAATAATAATGGAAAGGTCTTACTGGTCAGGCGACGAGAAATACCGGGATGAAGGGCGTCGAAATAAACTTTGAAAGCGGCCTATGACGCGGTAAACTACCAAGACTCGCGCAGCGGGTGCAGCCTCGGCCAGCGGGAGGAAACTGAACTGGGATGGAGGAGGATTCTGCAGCGCTAACAGCCACCCCTCGCTCTCCATGACATCACTCCAGGGGCGGCACTGTCAGCACCGACTCCTCAAAAAAAAAAAAAAACCCACCTCCATGGCGGATGCACGCGCCTCCGACTATCACCCAACAGCAATATGAATGGCGAGCGGACAAGGAATATCTGCTCTCATTTCCAGGATGTGTATGTGGAGATGAGTCTCTTGGGCTGTCCACATGCCCAGAGACTGGACACCATCGAGGTGTCCTCCCACCTAGCCCTGAGGCGTCTGTGGAGAGTGTCACAATTGGAGACGGCGCAATGAAGGGACCCCTGCCGACAGATTCTTCAGATGTAGCCACCATTGCCAATCCCGGATTACGGTCTTCGTGATCCAGATTGAAAGCTGCAGATGGTCTTGCTTTTGATCCCACTGGACCCTAATATCCACTGGGTGACCCACATGTGGAGGCGAGCAAGCTGGACTGTTGTAATGGCCGCAGCCATGTGTCCGAGCAGGCAAAGGACCAATCTGTCAGAAGCGGTCTTCTTTGCCAAAATGTCCCTGATGAGGGATCTGATGTGTTCCGCTCTGTCCTGGGGAAGAAAGGCTTTCCCTTGGATGGTGTCCAGAACTGCACCTATGAACTGCAGAGTCTGAGATGGAACCAGGCGTGACTTCTCTTCATTGATGAAGATGCCAGCGTCTCGAACAGAGACTGGGTATAATGAATGGCGGACATCAAGGCCTCAAGAGAGGCGCCATGAGAAGCCAGTTGTCCAGGTAGGGGAACATGTAGTGGCCTTGTCTCCTCAGAGTCACCGCTATGACCACCATACACTTTGTGAATACCCAAGATGCTGATGACAGTCTGAAAGGGAGGGCTCGGAACTGATAATAGTGGCCCTGGAACTTCGAGCGCAGAAACTTCCTGTGCGCTTGAGCAATGGGTATATGCAGGTAAGGCGTCCTGCCGTCCAAGGATGCTAGAAAGGCACCCTGCTTGAGCATGGGAATCAGACCTGGGACGGTCACCATCGCGGAAGCGCTTTGTACGAACGACTTGTTGAGGTCAAGGAGGTCCAGTATCGGACAGAGATCCTGTTTTCTTGGGAACCAGAAAGAAGTGAGAATAATATCCTGCATCCCTCTGGTTCTGTAGAACGTGCTTTATCGCTTTTTTTCCAGGAGCGAGCACTTCCCGCTGTATAAGCAGGGTGTGCTGACCCAGTAGCAGGAAAGCAGGGGAGGTCTTGCCGGTGGGCGGTCGAGAAATTCTATGAAGTGACCTTTCTTGACCAACTGGAGAACCCACGGTCGGTGGTAATCGACTGCCACCCTGAAAAGTGGCAAGCGATGCAACCCCGGCCTTTGTGCCCGCTTGTTCAGAGGAGGCGGGGCGGGGAAGGAGTCATGCTGTGGCAGCACTGGTCCCTGCAGGCTGGGCCAGTTTAGTGTAGCGTTGGGCTCTGCCTGGGGATGACTTACGCCTCGGCTTTCCGTTGAAAGGTGCCCCTTTGCGGGCGGAATGTGGCTGCTGCCTTTGCTGCCGGTCTGGCGGCTCTGGTTCCCTCTGAAGGAACCGGCCTGGGTCTGTACATGGCCTGTACAGACCTGAATGCCTTCCCAGCGTCCTGGAGTTTGGTGATCACCTTCTCCGAAGGTTCACCAAAGAGTACTCGCCATTGAGGGGCGTCAAGAATGTTCTTCTGTCGTCCAAGGTGAAGCCGGAGACAAGAAGTGTCGTGAGAGGCCGACGCCTGAAGCTGCAGCTCTGGCGGACGAGTCCACATAATCATATGCAGCTCAGTAATACTTGGGTCCCGTGATCAGACCCTAAGCGGAGAAGGTTTAAGAGCTCAGTCTTCTGATCACCATCTGAAGCTTATCGACCAGGTCCTGGCCTGTTCTCTGAGGGGCGTTCTGGAACTGCACCATGTGGGTTAGGTAGTTCAGGGACCTGATGGACATGTAGCAGCCACATACATGCGCCTCCCAAGGGCGTCCAATTGTTTGGATTCCTGGTCCGGTGGCTGTGTGCTCATGTGTTGCGTTGGGGACCAGTCATGTGAGGATGTAATGACCAGGGAGTCTGCCAGAGGTTGTTGAGCCAAGTACTGGTCTCTCTGGGGGGCTTTGTACAGGCAGTCAGCTTTCTTCGGCACCACGGAGTGGGAGTGCGGGCAGCTTCCACGCAGTTGGTGACATCCACAAAAGTGGCACTACCACAGGCTTTGGGTGTCTCTGCCAAGATAACGGGCAAGACGCTGCCTTTGGGTCGAGGTCTTCAGCATCCCACCCATGTTGTCCTGGATGTGCCTCATGATCTCAGAGAAGAGGGATCATCCGGAGGAGACATGGGAAGGTCATGGGTCAGGTGATGAAATGCTGAGTGGAGGAGGAGATCTGGAGTAATCCGAGGTATCTGATCTGGAGTCCTCCCCGACGGAGTATACCACTGACGTCTGGGTAGCTTGGGGCTGTTAGACCAGATGGAGATCTTAAGGGAGGCCTTCTCCGATCCTGGGATCTACCCCAGGAGGTGGAGTCTGCTCTGGGGTTGGTGGTCGTCCTGCTGGCCCTGTGGTGGAGGAGGGGCGTAGGGAGGTGAAGTAGGAGGAGGAGGCTTTACTGGGACCACATCTATACGGATGGTGTCCCACCAGAAAGTAAAGAGTTCATTTACTTCTTGAATATTCATGCCCGACGACGGGTCTGGCGCCGGTGGTCCGTCGCCAGGGTCGGGTCCTCGGGTGTCTCCGGTGGGCAAGATGCCTTCGAAGCCCGGCATCCTTTGTGTCGCCCGCCTGGTCTTTGGGCAACGCTGTATCCTCCTCCGTGGAGTCCCTGTGACCGTGTCTACTGGTGACTGGGGGCGTCTTGGCTCGTGAACTGTGGCTGTCGCTATTACAACTTCGGTCCTGGTGAATGCCTGGCCAGCGCCTGGTGCTTGGTCGATGTTCTGGCTCCGCGAACGCCTGGCCGACTTCCAGATGCTTGGCTGACATTGGGTGCTTGACTGATGTCGGGTCCGTTGTCCGCTTCAGGGATGTCAGGTCCTTCGTCTTCCTGAGTGGAGGATCCGGGCCCCTAGGGGGCTGGGTGACTGACCTGGAGTCAGGGTCCCGCGCCGGGTGGAAGAGGAAGCTACTGTGGCGTTCAGGAGGACTTTGAAGAGGCCCGAGAGGTCTGGAAGTACTGATGGGCTAAAGAGTCGAAGAACCGCTGGAAGCCGGACCTTCACCGAAGTGGCTGAGACCCAGCCCTGGAGGGAAAAGCAGTCCCATCTGGTGGAGCCTGAGCCTCCAGATCCGAGGCCCAGTTCGGGATCTGGACCTTGCCTTCTCCCGTGCTTGTCCCAGTGTTTGTGGACCTTGGAGGAAGAATCGCCCTGGAGGAAGGTTCTTGTCCATCCTACTGAGTTTTTCCTCTAGCAGGTAAGCCTGAAGTGCCTTCTGACGGCGGATCCAGGTGCGGCTGTTGAACCTTGGCAAAGGTGCAGGCCTTGGTATCGTGGTCCGGCCTACACCACATGCAGGAAGAGTGAGGATCCTTGAAAGGATCTGTTTTCTCCGTAGGCACACTTTGAAAGGGGACCTCAAATGAAGGAGTTGGGAGAGGACATTAGTTAAGTAGAAACTCTTGAAGTTCTAAGTCATCGTGCGCTAGGTACAGACTGAGAGGCCGATGCTGGCGAGTCGACGGGGAAAAGAAATAAAAATTACGTACCTACCGTAATTATGATCTTTCTGTATCTTCACCATTCATCACAGATGGGTACTGGCCAGAGATCAGGACCCACAGGAGCCTTTTTTTTTTTAAAAGATAGGCGGAGTCGACGCAGCATCAAGCGCCGCCCTCGAGGCCAACGTACTACGTGGCGCCGAGGATTAGCCGTTAGGCTGTGTCGACTCTGCCTGCCTACCAGTTCTGAGTCGCCGAGAGGTAAGAGGAAGGGATGGAGGGTGGGACAAGAGAGTCCAAGGGACAGAAAAGGAAGAGAAAACTGAACTAAAAGGAAAAATAACGACTGAGAGGACAGCATAGAAGAAGTAAGACTAAGGGGATTGGGTAGGGCCCCAACTCTGGAAACGGAAGAAGGAGGAAGCGGGAGAGAAAATTTAGAGAGTGAGAGGTAACAAGGATCCAGGACCCTTGTCCGCCACCAGACTGTACAGGAACTGCAAGGGTATAAGCTCTCTTGCCAGAATTCAAGGCACAGAATAACTGGCATGCCCGAAAGCAGAGTCGGCTATTCTGGAGAAGGTCAGAGTACAGGGACTCAGTACTCTCTGGTAAAGATATTTGGTGAAAAAAGGGGAACTTTTTTTTTTTTAATTAGATGGATAACAGGAGGGCAACCACCAGCTCCCACCCGTAGGGGTGAAGATATGTAGTAGAGAAGGTGCCACTCGAACTGTACCCTTAGAAAAACTGCCCCCTGTGTGTCCCAACTTTATCCCGCCAAGAGAGGGTAGGCACAGGAGGAGGATCCAGAGACTGGAGCCCCAAGGGGATGGCGGAGATTGTGATGAATGGTGAAGATACACAGAGAGATCATAATTACGTAGGTAATGTAATTTTTATATCTTATCTGTGCAGTCTTCACCATTCATCACAGATGGGCGAGTACCAAGCCCTCGAAGGGGTTGATTCACTGCACCCTAAGGGACAGAGTCCCTTAGCCCTCAGTGGGTGACACACTAAGGGGGAACCTTCTGGGCCTGGAGAGGCCCGAGAGTGGGAGAGCGAGACGGGTCTCCGGGGGGAAGGAAGTTGCCCGACAGACGCCGTCTCGCTCTACAGGAAAAGAGATACAGTAGGTTCCCTGGTGAGCAGAGCAACCGCTCTACGCCCGGGCCAAGGGTGACAACCGGGAAAGGCGGCCATGCCGACTCTCCTGGTGCAGATCGCTGTCCCCACGACCCTGGTAGCTACCTCACTGGCGTCGTGAAGATGCCCTTGCTTGGTGCCTTGCTAGCCCCAGGCCACGTGCAGAGAGTGCGATGTCTGCCTGGTTTGCTCAGAGTCAGGCAAAGCAGCTAGGAACCGACCTCAGCGCTGACTACAAGAACCTGTTGTAGGCTGTATAGTGGGCCTGATGAGCTGAGATGGAGAGAAGCAACCGTGCCGAGTAGAAAGTCCTCCTCCCCAGAAGTCAAAATCCAAGGAGTCTTGATCTGGGGGCGGTCACGGTGGAGGCGCAAAGCCCGTCAGGAGTGTCCAGGTGCGCAATCCGGATTGCTGATAAGGCATAGAACCTGGAGACTCGGGGAGCGCAATACCTCTGGCTGAGGTCCCTAGGGGCAGGAACCTGGAGAAGGGCCTCTGTCAGAAACGCATGGACGCCTCCCGGAAGGGAGGCAGGCCAGGTGGCACCAAGGGTGGCCGCCCCGAATCGCCTAGAAAGGCGTGGCGCCACATGCTCCGGATTGCCACGGACAGGGAGAAAGGTGGAGGTCCTCTATCATCCTCAGAGGAAACGCTGATACTCTGAGAGATCAGCGGCAGGAGAGATGTGGACAGATGGTTCCTCTCCCCAGAAGAGGGGATGAGGAGCTGAGGTCACCATGTGTTCGAGGGTGGCTGCTCGGGGGCAGGCTGAAAAACCTGGCTGTCCATGGCCCCAACGTTGAAGGGGAACCGAGCAGCCACTGCCTGAACTGCTCCCGGTGAGAGGGCCGGTAGGACCAAGAATGCCTGGAGCGCTGGAGAATGCGGCAGAGGGATAGGGGCAGAGCCGAGAGAAGGAATCGGCTGACCTCTGCCAGGGCTAGGAAGTGGACCATGGACACCTGGAGGAGGGTGTCCCAGAAGACTCCGCAGCTGACAGCTGTACAACCACGTTGGTACTGCCTGGGCTGCCCAGAAGAATCCCCAGTGAGGCGACCGGGCCGTGTAGGTCCAGAAGGACGGTCCCTGCCTCCAAAGAATGGGACCCCTCAAGAACCGGAAGGGAAGGGCGGAAGTCCCACTTCGCTTCGCCCAGGGCCGGAGTGGACCCCAGAGAAAGGCCGCGCTGACCCCGCCACCTCGACCCCTCAGAGTCCAAGAGGGTCCTGGTCCTCGAGAGGGCCAGCCTAGGTAGCTGGCAGCTTGGGGCTGCCCCGAAGGGAGACCCAGGGAGCAGCACCCTCCCTCCTGTAGACTTCCGATGGGGCCCCAAAGGCTGGCATCGAGACACACACCACGGGAGGGGGAACCACCGCCGAGGTCAAGGAACCCCAGGCCAGGTTGCATGGCCATGGTGGCACGCACCATAGCCTGCTGGTCAGCACCACTGACCACAACCTCGGGAACCCGACACTCCTCAGAAGGGGGCTAGACCGCCGGAGAGCACCGTTCGGCCTCTTTGCAGGCAACCCCAAAGGGTGTGACTGCTCGTTCCACTCTGAGCCCCACTCCAACTCCGAAGAGGTAGAGTGAGGCCCTAAGCCAAACGGGTAGGAGGGCGAGGGAAGGCAACCTTTCGGCGGCTCAGGAGTCTCAGCAGTGGTCGAGGCGGCACCTGTGCTCTTCCACAGCCCGCAGGCGGGCTGGCAAAGCGCAGGCAGCTCGGACCAAAGGTCCAGAGTTAGTTGCCAGGGGCGCCCGTCAAGTCCACCGGCACCGGGCGGTACTAGAACAGAGACGGCGCCGACGGCAGCCCTAGTTAAAGCATCGCACCGACGACACCAGGCCTCCGATACCGTGAGCGCACAGAGGACCAAGCAGCGCCGACGTCTCCAAGGCGGTTCTGCACCATAAACGGCACCGCCAGGCTCCTCGGTGCCGCGCGGCACTGACAGACAACTCCAGGTCCCACGCGCCGCGTTCAACCTCGTGCCAAAGACGGTGCCGAGGCGAGACATGGCGACCGATCCAGGGTCACGACGCCACGCAGCAGCGCCGCACCACGAGCGGCACTAACAGGGCCCACTGGCGCCGAGAGACGAGTCGGCGCCGATGGGCCCAAGGCACTGTGGACGGCACCGGCGGCCTCGACGGCACCAACTGACGGCGCCGAGGCAGCGCCGACTCAGGCCTTTCTAGACCGCGGGAGTGACACCGGGGAGCCTTCATCCCTGGCGCGGGCCATAGCAGCGCCTCCCGCCGCTCCCAGGAGGAAGCGGACGGGCCTCCTGCACCGCGAAGGAGCTCGACCAAGGCTAGGCTACAGAAGTCGAGGTTCTCTCCTCCTCGGTCCGTGATAGAACCGGAGGGGACCTGGAGGAAAGGGACGAGAGGGCGCCGCTTGGTCCAACGAGTAAAGTAACCCTACCCCCGAACGCCAGCGAACTCGCCTTACTTTAAACGCTGTGCCTCGAGGATGCGCGGTCCATGGAGAAGCAGGCGTCGCATTCCAGTCCATGTCGTGGAAGCAGGCCAAGACACGCGGAGACACAGGTCATGCTGGTCGGTAACGGAGAAATTGCGCCACATGGGCACCGACGCATAGGGGCCGCCCGCCTAGAACATTTTTGCCCTCTGGACCGCATACATGACCTATAGGGAAAACACCATAACAGACCCGATGTCACTTAAACTTTTAAATAAATGGAAAGATCTTACCAGCGCGACGCTTGGAGGCAGAACCCGAACTAGCAGACCGACGGACTGATGAACAGATCACGCGAAGGCTAAGGCCTAAATTTGTCCAAAGGCTTCTTCAGGAGGCTTCCCACGAGGTGACCTCGGCCGGGCGGAGGGCGAAAGGAACGGTAGGCAGGCGGAGTCGGCACAGCCTAACAGCCTAATCCTCGAGCGCCACGTAGTACGCCGGCCTCGAAGGCGTGCCAATGCTGTGTCGACTCAGCCATCCTTTTCAAAAAAAAAAAGGCTCTGGGTCCTGATCTCGCCAGTACCCATCTGTGATGAATGGTGAAAACTGACACAGATAAGATCTGAGATTCTGGGGACCACCCTTTATGTACTGTGCCTGACGGGCGGGACCAATGTTGGGAGGCTGTCCCGCTGAATACTGCTAGCTAGAAAATTTCAGTGGGGTCCAGCACCTGCCGGCTTCAGTCCTAATGGTGTAACCTGCTGCAAAAGCAGTTTCTCGAAGTAAGATCTCAGGATTCATTCTGAGGAAAACCCTTCCCTATGGAAAATTAACATGTGGCTCTTACACATCAGAGCCTGAAGCTCGGAAACTCTTTGAGCTGAAGTAACAGGAACTAAAAACAAACCTTCCAGGAAAGATAATGCAGCTCACAGTTGGCTGCGGGTTCAGCAAGGTGGAAGAGTAAGCTTCTCCAACACAAACTGGAGCTCCCAGGGGAACTGGATCCCTAATGGGAGGTCTTATGTGTGGATTCCCTTAAAAGGTGAGGCGCACATCCACTGGGCCAAGGTTTCGGCCCCCAAAAGGGTGTGATATACAGAAATGGCCCACATGTGCACCTTTATGGAGAAGTAGCTCAAGTCTTGTTAGTAAAGAAGAGGAGATACTGCAATGCTGAGTTCACCGGACAGGTAAGGGGTCCAGACAGTGAGACGATGCCCATAAGTAGAAGCGCCTCCACTTCATAAGCGCAAGTGGAGGCGAGTAGAGGCTTCCTCGCGAAACTGACGACGTCCACCACCTCTTAGGAGACCATTACCTGGACTTTACTATGTCTGAAGGAGCCAAGCATGAAGGTGCAAAGATCTGAGATCGGGATGGACCAGCGAGCCCTGATCCTGGGACAGTAACCCTCTCTGTAAAAAGTGTCTCGTCATCTCCCTCCTGAACCTTCCTCCCTCCAGTCTCATATCATGACCCCTGGTGTCCCTCCTCCCTTACTTTGAACAGTCCCTCTGTACCGGTCTTGTTTATTCCTTTCATGTACTTACAAGGTTTCAATCATGTCCCTCCTCTCCTCCAGCGAGTACATGTTCAACTCCCTCAACCTCCTCTCGCACGATAAGTCCCCCAGCCCCTTGATCATCTTTGTTGCTCTGCTCTGCACCCCTCCAGCAACTTAATGTCCTCTTCAGATACAGGCGCCAGTACTACATGCAGTACTCCACGGCGGTCTAACTAATGATCTATACAGTGGCAGAATCACCTCCTCCTCCTCAAAGATATATCCCTTGCAATGCAACCCGGCGTTTTTTGGCCTTGCAGCTGCCTTCCTACACTGTGCCGAGCTGTTCATTGACCCTGTAATGAGCACCCCAGATGCTTCTCCTCCGTCTGGGCTAGCTGCACCCCCAGCTGGTAACTCCTCCTTGGGTTATTTATCCCAAATGTAGCACCTTGCACTTTTGGCATTAAACCATAGTTCAGGTTGTCTGACCAGGTTTCAAGCTTTGCCAGATCATCCTGCAACCTCTGCCATCCCCTAGGTCATCCACCACTGCTCTTACCTTGGTATCATCAGCAAACAGACTGATCTTGCTCTTGATGTCCAATGATATGTCTGCAATGAATATCCCAAACAACACTGGTCCCAACACCGAGGCCTGTGGGGACACCAGCTTTCACTACCCTTGGGTGTGAGGCTCCCCACCCACCACCACCCTCTGTTGTCTTCCCTGAGAGCCAGTTCCCTACCCATCTCACCAGCTTTGCCCGCCCTGTGCCTACTAATTTACTTCTCCCAACCTTCCATGCGCACAGAGTCAATGCCTTACTAAAAGTCCAGATACAGACATCCACTGCATGGCCCCTGTCCAATTGCCTAGTTACCCAGTCATAAACTCCACCAGGTTGGTTTGGCAGGATCTGCCCCATATGAAGCCATGCTGTCTGCTGTCCTGCAGTCCTCTAGGAGGGCCACCAGCCTCTCCTTCAGGATAGTCTCCATTAGCTTACCCATAATGGATGTGAGGCTCACTGATCTGTAGTTTCCGGTTCATTCTTGGGGCCACTCTTGTGGAGGGCACCATATAAGCCATCCTCCAGTCCTGATGTACACACCCTGAACATAGTGAAGTATTAAATAGGGTCTGCCAAAAGCCCTGCAAGGACCTCTGCCAGCTCCTTCATTACCCTCGGGTGGATGCCATCTGGGCCTGCCACCTTGTCCACCCTCAGTGCCTTCAAACCCTCCGAACTCTGCCCTCCATGATTTCCCCATCTGTCACCCCTCCACCCCGTTCTGCCATTTCTCCCCCTTTGGGTGTCACCCCCTTCTCTTTAGTAAATACTGAACAGAAGTACTCATTTAGTGCTTCTGCCTTATCGCACTCTGCTTCCACCCAACCCCCTCCTTCCTAATCCTACTATGTGGTCCTTACAGCTCCTTTTCTCCCTGATGTACCTAAAGAAGTCCTTCTCCTCCTTCTTAATGCCTTGTGCCAGCCTGAGTTCTATAGATGCTTTGGCTCCCCTTACTGCCCTTGTCACCTCCTTGATTCTGTCAAGTACTCCTCCCTGTCCCCCCTCCTGTTTTCTTGTACTTCCTAAAGGCAGCTCTTTTCCGCTTATCTTTCCATGACCTCCTTTCTCAACCAGATCGGTTTCTTAGCCCTAGCCTTCTTGCTCTGGGCTTTGCAGCAGGTTTTAGTTGCCTCCACTATCCCCAGCTTTATGAGCTCCCACCTCTGGTTAGTGTCCCTACTACATTGAATTCTGGCCAGGTACCTTTACCACTTCCCCATCCTCCCAAAGTCTTCCCTCCGAAGTTCAGCACTCTTGTGCCAGATTCCACTCCTTCCTTGCCCATATCCAATGTAAGCCATACTGAGTGGTGGTCACTCCTGACAGCGGTACACATTTTTGGTGCCACTTCATCAGTGGCAGAATCTGGCTTCCTTTTAGATCCAGGCACCTGATCAGTGCCCTTAATGTTTCTATTTTTCAAGGCACTTCATCAGCACCAGATTTATTTATTTTTTTATCTTGAAGACACTGCATCAGTGCCTCTTTTGGGCTCAGAGCAAGTGGATGCTTCATCAGCACCCGTTAGAATGTTTTGAAGGCTCATCGGTAAGCCTGGGTCTTTTTGGACTGAAGAGGACTCTTCCTCAGCCATCTCTTTAAGCCTCTTTGCTCAGTTTCTCAAGGTTTCAGAACAAAATTTAGAGCAGAGTACAATAATGGTGTGGATCCAAACACAAGCACAGATCATTGGGGTCAGCTTGGCCACAATTCTGAGACAATTTAGGCAATTTTAAAACCTGTGGGTCCAGTCCTCTTTTGGGGATTTCTGACATGCCAGTTGACAAACACGTTTTAAATCGATTGGTTCCACTACCATTAGTAATGGAATGCAGTTGGTTCCCTCACAGTAAAAGCGCTATTTCTGGAATAAAACACTTAAACTTCGCTGTTCCCGAAGAAAAATGGGCCCTGCGATAAAAGGTTTAAAAGAACCAACGAAAAACACAAGCGTGATTAAAATAAAGAAAAATATAGGCAGGAACCGACTAATAAACACGGTCCCGAACCGAGGGAACCACAATAAAACTACTAAAATATACTCAGCACAGTAAAAAAGTAAACAAAAGATTTTACCACAAAAGTTCAAGAAAAACTTGTTTTCTTGGCTAACTAAGTGGAACACCTCCAGAGGTAGTGTTGTTCAGTCAGCAGAGAAAAACTTCTGGTGACTTCTCAGGCAGTCTCTCCTCAACACACTCCAAAAGTCTCTCCTGATTGGCTGTTGCTAATTAATTAGCATAAATCACACATCCAGGTTAGCTAGCTGCTTAAGTTACTGATGTTAAAAAGAACCACTGGGGTAAGAGTACTGGATCCCCAAGCCATATGCATTGGGTCTTCTTGTGTAGTGTCCCCTGAACCATATGTACTGGGCCTCCTGCCACGGTCCTCCTGAGCCGTAGTACTGGGTTCTCCCTTGAGTGGTGTCCCGAGCCATATGTGCTGGGTCTCCTGCGTGGTGTCCTCCTGAGCAGTATGTACTGGTGGTCCCCTGAGCAGTATATACTGGGTGGTCCCCTGAGCAGTATGTACTGGGTGGTCCCCTGAGCAGTGTGTGTTGGGTGGTCCCCTGAGCAGTGTGTGTTGGGTGGTCCCCTGAGCAGTGTGTGCTGGTGGTCCCCTGAGCAGTGTGTGCTGGGTGGTCCCCTGAGCAGTGTGTGCTGGGTGGTCCCCTGAGGCAGTATGTACTGGGTCCCGCTGAGGCTGTATGTACTGGGTGGTCCCCTGAGCAGTACATACTGGGTGGTCCCCGTGAGCAGTGTGTACTGGTGGTCCCCAGAGCAGTGTGTACTGGGTCCCTCTGAGCTATGCAGTACTGATTTGACTTTTTTTATTTATTTTTTGTTTTTTACTAGAAAGTGACGCCTGACATATAACAACAAAACTATATTCAATTTGTAATAAATACATTACGTAAAAACAACATTTAAACAGAGAAACATTAACATCTAGTTTTCATGTTGTACAATGTCTAGCAGATGTTTAAAGTGCCTTCATTGTGTGCTGATTTAACAGTGCCATCCAAGTTGTTTGAAATATCTGGATCAAAGCAGGAAAAATATATTTTGTGCAATGTTAACTTTATAGGGTTGATGGAGAAAGCCGGATGCATTACTCTTGGTGATATAAGGATTAGACAGGTTAAAAAAGAGCAGAATAAGATATCTGGCCTAGAGTTTTAAGTATTCAGTAAGCAAATGCAGCTGCATTAAACTTCATCCTGAGTAGGGAGGAAAAATTCCCAGTTCATAATATAATTTGCAGTGATGTTCTACAAGGAGCTCCAAGGGCAAAGCAACAAACACTGCTCAGTATAGATTGATATTTTTCTACAACGCTATTGTTTTGCTTCACAAATAAAATGTTACCGTAATCTAGAGCTGGAATTAAAACCTGTTTGCAGTAAGCTTTCATGCCTCATCAGTCAAAGAGTTGATGTTACAGACACAAGTGACCCAGTTTATGGTTTACAGCATGTTGTTCCTCACTTTTTCAATATGTGGTATACAGTACTAAAGCTAGGGTCCAGCAGCACCCCTAGTACTTAAAATGAAAGTTATGTACCTACCGTAATTATGATCTTTCTGTGCATCTTCACCATTCATCACATATGGGTACTCAGCGGAGGTCAGGACCACAGGGAGCTTTTTTTGGGTAGGTGGAGTAGGCCACTCTCGGTGCCCACTCAGGCAGACGCTCTATGTGGTGCTTGTGGGTTGGCCCTTGGCGCTGTCGACTCGCCTGCCTGCCAGTTCTGAGTCGCCAGAGAGGTGAGGAAAAAAGAGGGTGGGACAAGAGAGTCCAAGGGACAGAAAAAGGAAAAGATATAAAAATCGAAAGGAGAAATAAGCGACAGAGCAAGAGGGAAACTAAATGCTAGGGAAATTGGAAGGGGCCCCAATCTCTGGAAAACAGAAAAGGGTGGGAGTTAGGGAAGAATAGGGAATTTCTTGAGATACAAATGTTTAGCATGAGAGGGGAAACAAAATGCCAAGACATGTTGGATTCTGTCCTGTCTCTGGATTGTATAGGAACTGCAAGGAGTAGCCAAAGGCTTAAATACCAGAATCAAGGCACAGAATCACTGGCAAGCAACTCCTTCATGGCAGAAAAGGGATATTCTTAGAGGACATGGACAGAGGTTCTGCCCTCCATGTAAAACGAGAATTTTTTTGTAGAGATAATGAGCTTTAAAACATGTCCAGAGGACAAGAAACTGAGATTTGAAAGGGACAAGGAGGAGGCGAGGACAGAGGGCAGCCCCCACTCAAAGCACTAGAGAGGGAGTGCCGCCCCATCCTGCCCACTCTCCCCAGACATACATCCCACCATGTGCCCCAAATTCCCCCCCGACAAAGACAGAAGAGGGAGACAAGGAAAGGCACAGAGAGGATGGGGATCAGAGACTGAGGCCCCAGGGAGATGGCGGGTGGGGTGATGAATGGTGAAGATACACAGAAAGATCATAATTATGGCAGGATCGTAATTTTCATATCTTATCTGTGTCAATCTTCACCATTCATCACATATGGGTGAGTGCAAGCCCCCAAGGGGCTTCAAAAACCCTAAAGGACAGAGTCCCTTACCTCTCAGTGGGTGACACACTAAGAGGAGAACCTTCTGGGCCTGGAGAGGCTCAAGAGTGGGGAAAGTGAGACAGGGACCCCCCGGGGAAGAAGTTGCCCGACAGACGCCTGCCTCACCCTACGGGAAAACAGATAGGTCCTCTGGTGCGCCGAGCTAACCACCCTCACCCGGGACAAGGATGACAACCGGGAAAGGCGTAGCCATGCCCGTCCGCCTAGTGCAGATCAATGTCCCTCGACCCTGGTAGCTACCTCACTGGCATCATACAATGCCCTTGCTTGGTGCCTTGCTAGCTCCAGGCCACGTGGCAGAGAGCAATGGCTTGTCTGGTTTGCTCTGTGTCAGACAAAGAGCTAGAGCTGACCCAGCCTGGACCACAAGAACCTATCAAAGGCTACACAGTGTGCCTGATGTGCAGAAATAGAAAGCAGCAACTGTGCCTAGTAGTAAGTCCCTCCTACCCCAGAAGTCAAAATCCAAGGAGCCTGGATCTGGGGGCCGGTCACGATGAAGGCGGAAGCGAGGGGGCAATCACTAGTAGAGATCCCAAGGCAGGAACTCCGAGAATGGTCTCTGCCAGGAAATCAACACCTTCCTAAAGGGAGCAGGCTGGGGGCACTACAAAGGTGTTCTCACTGAAGTCACCCAAAAGGCATGCACCGAAAGTGCCCAGATTGCTCTAAGTGGCAGGGAGAGAGATGTAGATCCTTCAACATCCTCACGAGAAATTTCTGATACTCCGTGAGATCAGTGGCTGGGAGATGTGGACAGAAGGCTCCTCTCCCCAGAGGAGGGAAGAAGAGTCAGAGGACCTCAACTGTGCAGAGGGTGGCTGCTTGGGGGCAGGTTGAAAACCTGTCTGTCCATCCTGTGGCGTAAGCCAAGCGAGCAGCCACGGTTCTAAACTGCTCCCAGGAGAGAGGCCCACTGGGACCAAGGATGCCTGGGAGTGCAGGAGAGTGTGGCAGAGGGATGGGACAGAGCAGAGAAGAAGTCGGCTGACCTCCGCCTGGGCTAGGGAGCGGACCAAGAGCGCCAGAAAGCGAAGGTGCTCAGAGACTCCACAGCCGACAGCTGAACAACCATTTCAGAATGTCTTGGCTGCTCCGGGAAGAATTCCCCGTGAGGCGACCCGGGCCGTATAAGTCCAGAAGGACGGTCCCCTATCTCAAAAGAATGGGGCTCTCTCAAAGAAAGCAAGGGGAAGAGCGGAGATCTCACTCGGCTTCTTCCAGAGCCCGGATGGACTCCCCCAAAAGGCCTCACAGAGACCCCATACCCCTCAACCCCTGAGATCAGAGAGTGCCCTCCTCCTCCTCGAGATGGCCAGCCTAGGTAACTGACAGCCCTGGTCACCCAAAGGAGCTATCCAAAGCACAGTACCCTCCCTCTCGTAGGTGCTCTGATCGGCCCCAAAGTTGGGCAATCCAGGCACACATGAGGGGTACCACTGCTGAGCGGTCAGCTAATCCTCCAAGACCAGGTTGCAGTGCAATGGTGGCATGCACCACTGCCCGCTGGTCAGCACCCTGACCTTAGCCTCCCAAGTCACCGCCGCTCCTCAGACGGGCTGACTCCGGTCGTCGAAGACACCACCAGGCTACCCACACTAGCAGCTAGTTCCAAGGAGCCAGACTGCTTGTCTGACTCAAGAGTCAGACTCCTCCTCTGAAGAGGTGGAAGCCGAGGCCCTGTGCCAAACCCCAGGTGGGTGCCTTTCGCCATCCCACCAAACAGGGTGCCAAAAAGGAGACCGCACCCGAGTCAGTGCAGTGCCTCCCAGCACCATGAATGGCGGCGGACATGTCCAGCCGAACAGCAGACTCGGAGTCGGAACATGCCACGGCGCTGAGGGCAGAGACGGAGATGGAAACGGCTGGACGCCACTTTCGGCACCATGGACGCTTCCAGACAGCTTCTCTGAGTCCCTCATGGCACCATGCCCATGTTCAGGGCCATGAACGGCTCCAGAACTGGACATGGCACCGTTTCAACCCGGCGCCACGGATGGGCTGAGGCGAGGAGAAGAAGGGACGGCGCCGTAGTGACTCCCACGGGCGCTGCTAGCACTATTGGTGCCAGCAGTAGCCACCGTGCCGGAGCAACAGACCCGGCGCCGACAACTCTGCCAGGGCCCATGGGACGTGAACAGCACTGAGGCCCAAAGCGGCGCTGACTGGACGGCGTCCGAGACAGCGCCGACTGGCCTTTATAACGCTGGTCCAACACCAGGGAAGCCTTAGCCCTTGAAGGGGATTGTCATGGCAGTGCCTCCCGCCGCCCAGAGGGAATGGACTGGGCCTCCACCACGCGGGGAGCCTCGGCCACAGCTAGGCTAGTAGAAGCCGGGGCTCCCTCCTCCTCGGTCTGTATAGAACCGGGGAGGGACCGGAGGAGAGGCCGAGAGCGCAGCTTAGCCCGACTAGTGCGCACCGACCCCTAAAGTCGGCGGAGCTTGTCTCACTTTCCACAGCGAGCTGTTCGATGACCCAGCGGTCCATGGAGAAGCAGGCGCCGCATGAATCCATGTCATGAAGCGGGTCAAGACACAAAAAGGCAATGGTCGTGCTGGTTGGTGACGTAACATTTCGGCCGCATGGACACCATCGCGAGAGGGGGCCGACCAGTCTTGAAGTCTTCTTGCCGTCCGACCTAGACATGACCTTCGGAAAGAAAAACAAACAAGACTCTCGTCGCTGGAAAAAGTAAAATGGAAAGGAATTACACGACAGCGTCGGGTGGCCAGCAGAACCGCGGACCACAAGACGGACTTATCATCAAAAAATTTTTAACGAACAAACTACAAACAGGTAGGCCCGAACTCAAGCTGGAGAAAGCTTCCCACGGTGACCTTGAAGACAGGAGATGAAGAACTGGCGGCAGGTGCAGTAGACAGCGCCTAACAGCCAACCTCTGGCGCCACGTGACGACGCCGGCCTCGAGGGCAGCGCCAAGACAGCACGCTGCTCCACCTACCAAAAAAAAAAAAAAAAAGGTTCTCAAGAGGGTCCTGACCTCCAGCCGAGTACCCATATGTGATGAATGGTAAGATCTAGAAACTACAGAGTGTATTCCCATTTTTCCTCAACAATCTGCAGATGTTCCTTAACTCATTCAGGCCTAGATATGCCTGTAGGTGGCGTCCAGAAGCACAGCCACTCAGGCCAATAACACCTGTAGATGTACTAGGCCACTACATTCAGGCCTGGAAATGTCTGAGGAAGTCAGCAGTTTTTCCTAAATATTAAACAAACCAAATTGTTTAGAATTGATTGCATAGCACCGTTAGAAAGGTCATTTCATTCTGAACAATTTTGCTGCTGATACTTTGTGTCTATCATGTATACTTTGGAGTCTTTCACATTTGTTTTAAGGTATGGTGTGCATGGCTGACATTTGTCTCTCAAGCCTCACTTAAGCACCTTGAAAAAATCTAAAAACCCACAGTTTGGTATTTCAGCTAGTATACAATAAAATCAAATTGATTGCATAGCACCACTGGAAAGGTAATGTGCTGAACAACTTTGCCACTATTACTCTGTGTGTAGCATTTATGGTTCAAGAGATATTCACATTTGTTTCTGGCATGCTGATTATGGTTCGATTTGCTTAGAAAGGCCCAGGATGCAGTGCTAAGAGCATACACGGCAAAAGTGGTGGAAATCTCAAAGAGCTCTTGTGGTGTGAATGAGTTAATCCTGGCAAACTGTTGGGTACAACCAAAGATCATAATACTTGTTTTATTTTCATTCAATTTTAGTTTGTTTCCAACCATGATGCTAAAAGTGTTGAAAGTGACCGTACAGACACTTGCAACTCCGCTACAGGCAGGAATCCAAGCGAAATGTATCATCTGCATAAAGCAGACTATTCTCCCATGGGAAAATGCCTGATAAGTTATTACTGGAAATTGAAAATTGCAGGGGACCTAGTACCAAACCCTGGGAACTCCTGCCTTCACTTCCACTGGCTCTGACAATTCATTGCCTACTTTAACCCTTTGAGTGTACTATTTCAAAAAGCTTTCAAACCATAACAAACTCTGACCGTTTATTCCACTCCTGTCCAATTTATCTAGATGTAACCTATGGTCCACTGTAGAAAAGCCCCAACCAGGTCAACAAACACTGCACCTGTAATCAGCCCCTCTTCACAAGCTTTCAGTATAGTACTTGCTAGCCCAGCCAGAGCTGTTGCAGCGGACTGCCCCTCCTAAAACCATGCTGCTTATCGTGATTCCCACTTGGAGGCGGTATGTAGTGGGGAGCCTCCCAAACCCGTACTCGGATCCCCGAGCCATATGTTCTGAGTCCTAGCTGAGCATGTACTGGGTCCCAACTGAGTGGTAGCTTTTGGGTCCCTTTCCTAGAGATATTGGACTTACACGACAAGCAAGAGTACCAACAGAAAGCCTAATGATTAGTCTCGGGAACAGACAGCACCTCCTGCTGCTGAGAATGTTACGTACCATAGAGTGCCTGGGCACAGCCTGCTCTGTGGGAGGGTACTGCGAGTGGAAGAGGGACGATGGTTTGTGGATGTGCTCCTGTTATCATCCTGGGGTTACTCTGGATCATAGCAAATGCAGGCTGCAAAGTAAAAGACAGTGTTAGCATCTTCCGCCAGTCAAACATAACGCCTTCCAGCTGATCAGAAAACGTACCAGGTTTAAAAAGAGAATTTACTGTTCCATTAGTGTGTAGCTCCATTCATGAGCAGGCAGTTGGTATGGGCTGTCCTCCCTGCTAGCTGCGATGGGTTATAACAGTGTAAGAGAAGCCTTAGGACACATCACATCACAGATCCCTCAGTCGAACTTTCTGCACAAGTCTGTAGAAAAAGGGCTGCAAGAAATGTAAAAATGAAAACTACGTACTCACTGTAATGCTTGATCTTCTTGGACCATCTTCACCATTGATTCACCCAAAGCGTTCTGAGCCAGAGGTGCTAGGACCCTGTGGGAGCCAGAACTTTTCAGCAGGGCCGGCGCCAAGGTAGGTTGCGCTGCAGTGCGGCACCACAAGACTAGCTCTCGCTACATGGCTTACCTCGGGACCGGTCCTCAACTGCCTCAGTACCTTTTTACTGAGGAGGTGCAGCGTTAACTAAGTATAGCAGCTTCACCTAAAAAGAGCATAAGAATAACCCTTGGAAACCCGTATAAGATGGGTCAACAAAAAAGCAGTGTCTTCACAGACCAAACCAAAGCGGGTGGGTGAAGACCAACGAACAGAAAAAGTGAGCCGGGGATGGAGGGTGGGTGTCTGAATCAGTGGTGAAGATGGTCCAAGAAGATCAATAATTACTAAGAGTATGCAAATGAAAATTACGTACTCACCGTAATTCTTATCTTCCATGATATCTTCACCATTCAGCACTGGTGGGTTCTGGCCAGATCGCGAGGACTCTGCAGGAGTGATAGCTTTAAGATTTTAGAGTGGGAGCTGACATCTGAGATGGCACTGCTCATGAGACTGATGTATGACATGGTGCTTATGGACTAACTGGTGATAGCGACTCCAGCTCCTGCTCAGTTCTGTCTGCAGGCGAGGAAAGAAAGGGTAAGAGAAATTAGAAAAGGTGGGACAAGGGAGCCCAAGAGATAAGGAAAAGGAAGGATATAAAAGTCAAATAAAAACTGAGGAGAAGAGGAGGTAAAAAAACTCTGGGCAGAGAGGATTTAAAGGCCAGTGATGACCGGGACCACTAGGCAGGCCAGAGAAATAGAGAGCGTGATATGAACCCACAGGCTCGGTCAAAGGAGGTGTGAAGAAGAGCTGGCTTGGTCTCACACTAGACAAGGAATGACTGCCACCCAGGGAGTGCAACCCAGGCCAGGGAAAAAACTGGAACCACAAGAAGGCACAGCTAAGGAGAGGGTTGCAAAGAAGGAAGGAAGGAAGTACTTCTCTGAGGTAATAGAATACTCAGAGTTGTTTGAGCCCTGTGGGACAGCTTGCCTGCAGGCGGCCCTCAAACGAGGAGGTCAGAATCAAGTGCTTTATATATGAGCAAAGTACTATAGAGCAATACACCTACGAGTCCCAAATTATGAAGACAAGCGGCACAAACTTGAAAAAACTGACTGCAGGATGTAAAACATAAAAAGTACTTCTGAAATTAGACTGAGAACAGGGATCCTATTACACGAGGATAATCTGAATGATAGAGCTATATACCGAAAGTGCTGACCTGGAACACAGAAATTGGCTACATGACAGATGAATGTGGATATGCAGAACACGTCCTGAAGGTCCAGAAATGCAAAATAATCCCTGGATGTACTGCTCCTATAGTAGATCATAGCATTTCCACTTTGAAGTCAAAGCGGATACTTCTGTTAAGGCATTTGACTCCAGTACAGTTCTAACCCCAGTTTTCTTGCGGCAATAAAGACGGAGTAAAGCCCCGACTCCCACTGAGCAGAGGAGACCGGTTGGATAGCTCTGCTGTCTCTGAGAGGAGACTGCAGGAAGAAGTCTTGAGCTGAAGGGTTCCAAGCTCGATGAACAGCCGTGATGGCACGGGCTGAACAGAAAATATTGTTATATGCAGATGAGTCCATCTTTTCTGGAGCCGCCGCAGTGTCTGTCCCATACCTTTTCAGTTAATTGAGAAATGTGGCTGAACATCAGGTTCTAAAATTAACTTGAATAAGTTGGAAAGCTTGAGATTAAGTGGGCGCTGGCGGTACTGCTACTGCTCGTAATGCCGATGACCTGGGTTCAGAAATGAGCCTGGGTCGTTAGGGGACTGCCATGGGGGGCATCTTGCTAGCACTGCCACCTACAGATGAGTAGGAGGTAAGGTGTGCAGGACACAAGGGATGGATGTGCTGCATATCTAGTAAGCATGCCAACTCATGCTTACATCAGGGACACAGTCCCAAACCGATGACATCCCTACAGGGAGGGGTACAGCAGCAGTACTGGGGGATGGAAGACAGAAAAACACCCTGGCTGGCAGGATGATGGTTGACCTCCATGAGCCCGCATTTGTGACCAGACTCCTCATGGATCTGGATCTGTAGCTCCACAAGTTTTTTTTTTTTTTGAGGCGCCAAACCATGGGGGACAGGGGACAGGCAAGACCTGGGAGAAGCCAGATGGCCAGACTGGAAGGATCGGCAGGAAGGAGGAACAGGAGTCGTGGGAGGATATTAAATAAAATGGCACCTATCCCACAGAGTTCAAGATCACTAAACCCATTTATGCGGGTGAAACACAACCAATTTCAGTGTCTGGGTATAGAGGTTAATCTTGACACTACAAAACATTGTGCCATAAATTATCAATAACTATGGGGGAAGAGAGTACAAAATGACCAGGTCCATAGGTTTCCTACTGGGGAGGGTCAGCTTGGACTCCGGCACCTGCTTGATGATGACCTCCAACCCTGGATTCAATAGAAGGTCCCTCTGGAGCGGCATATTCAAAAGCGACATACTGGGCCAATTATCAGCTTATTTAAAAGTGAAGCCAATGAGCCCTGTGCATCTCAGAATACAGAGCAGATTTTGTTGACAGTTGCTGCAGATCACAGATGCATCAACCAGAAAGATGTATCCACAGATGGGAATGGCATGGGTACTACTGCTTGAGTCCTGTGGCAGAAGTCGAAGGAGACATCAACAAACCAAATAACACAGCTCTGGAGACATATGCCAAAACAGGCACTGCTTGCATGGTGCTAATACCCCCTTCATATGCTTTCTTCATCACGGCTTCTCATTTTGTATCGGGGTGCCTAGTAGCTGCCACTCCTTTAGGCAGAATAGTAATTTCCTCTATGGCAGCAGAGATTAATGCGTTAACTTTAGGGTTCACAGCCCATGACTCTGCAACCTTGCTGTCAGTTCTGAAGCTCTTTGCATAGCTCCGTGCTGGTGCCTCGCATTCATATCTGCCCATTCCGAGGCCCCAGTATCCTCTGCTGCATCACATGCCAGGAACACTTTGTCCTTTCTGACTACCCTTTCAGGGTCTGGTTCCTTTCTGGACTCATGCTGCGATTTGTCCTCCATCTCCAGCGATGCAGATTTGCTTTCATTAGTGCCATCCGGTGCCTGCTGTTAAGAGGCTTTGCCCGACCTATCCGACACCTGCTCCATGTTCAAGAAAGCACATACTCCATCCTCTGACCCAGATTCCATGTCAAGATCATCAGATGGCACTTGGGAGACCTCCCAAGGCACCATAGAGACTCTGGGATGTGGCCTGCTGAGCACCAACTCGACCGGGAGATGCGGGGTGCTTGTGAGGATCTCTGCTGAGCTTAGCCATCGTGGGTAGAAGCTGATGTGCCTGCTCTCACAGGAACATTATCTAGATCCTTCATGGATGTTACTGGTTTGAGGAGGAGGAGGTCCTTTGGACAATGATGCCTTAGAGATGGGCTCAGAGCAGGTTCTCTCTTCTGCTACCACTGTGGCAGAGGAGCACTGCACCTCACTCCACCTAGGCGAGAAAGCCTTGCAGGATATACAAGATGAGCCAGCCACAGAGGACCACAGCCTAGTCTAGCATTTTTCACACTTAGGGGCCTTAGACCTTGCCTCCTTAGCTGCAGAGGTTGAGGACTCCATGCTGTGGTCTGTAAGGTCCTGAAATGTCTAGCATTTGGTCAACTGCAAGTCCTTATGGCCCAGGAATAACAGTAGCAAACAATAGAGATATATAAGCTGAAGGGTATTAACAACATTTGTCCACTTGAAATCCTTTTGAAGATGGCCAGTACTGGAAAAAAAAAATGCAACTGATACTTTCCCAAGATGGCACAAAGTCGCATATCTGCGGACAGAGATGCAGGAACACTCACTCCATACAGCTTCCTCCAGCCATCGCAAATCAGAAACCACCTGCTTACTTACAAACCCATTTTCCTATCTTAGATGTGTTAAAGGAGGCAACAGGGCCGCACCTTTATAACACCACAAGGAGGATGGAGGCTATAGTGTCCCTAGGCAAGACACTGCAGCCAAAGACTGCAGACTGAGCCCAGAGGAGAGAAATGCTGCAGAAAGATCCTGTCGAATATGATACAGTAAGGTCCAAGTGAGAAGTAACAGATGTAAATTCAATACAGAAAGAAGGAAAAAGGCACTTGCTGTTAAGAAAAGAATCCTTGCAGGGCAGGTACAATTAAGCCCATCAAGACTGAGTTCTGAGAAGAGGCGTGTCCTCAGCCTTCCCTCAAGACTGACTCAACCTGTCCCAAGTAGCAGGGGCGACAGCCATACCAACTAACTACCTACAGGAACCCGACACACAGTGCATTTGTTAAGCGACTAGAAGGTACAGTACCCCAGCACTCTGCCTTGTCAACAAGCTTCCTTAGAGGGCCTATTTGTGCCTTTTATCGTAACAAGTGCAACAATACCCAACTAGGAAGGCTAAATGCACTGAAGGAATGATGTGTATCAGTTTATGTTTACTTGCCTAATTAACAGTTTGTGATATTTTGTATCATGTAAAGTGCCCTGAGCCTTAGGGATAGGGTGCTAAAAATAAAGTGGCATGTGTGTATTTCAATCACAAGGTCTTCTTCCTGAATAATTGGTCAAGTTCCTGTCACAGGGGTGGATATAGGTAGGTGGGTGTGTGCTTACCTGTGGCAGGTAATCGAAAACTGTGTAGAAGGCTGTTTACCTGTGACAGGTAGTGTGAGGTGTTCAAGACTGCCGATTATCTGGGGCGGGCCGGTGTGTTAAGAGCTGGGTAGAAAGCAGCTTACTTGTGACAGGCAGTGTAAAAGCTGGACAGAAAGCCATTTACCCATGACAGGTAATGTTAGATCTGGGTAGAAAGCAGTTTACCAATGACAGGTAGTGTGAGAGCCGGACAGAACGCTGATTACCTGGGACTGGTTGTGTGATAGCTGGGCTGAAGGCTGTTTACCTGTGACAGTTTGACAGGGTTGAATAAGGCCCTGTCCATTATTATACCTCTACGCTATCTCTCTGCCTTCCCTTGCTATTTCTGTCTTTTCTTCCCCTTGAAAATCTGCAGTTATAAGACATATATGTGAATCTCTGTGTAAAACTATCACGTGAAACTGTGATCCCTTAGTTTGAAAATGTATATAGTTATAAAGTTGAAATGATTGCAAAAGCTATTTGGAACTCAAGGGGTTAACCAGAGATGCTGTTTTGCAAAATCTTTCCAAAGCTGTTAACAAGAGGTCAGTTCCGGGTCACTATGTTCTTTTTGCTGCTCCTGCAAGAAACTGGCAAGAACATGCTGTAAGAAACAGGCTCTCCTAACGAAGTTCCCAGACAAACCCTAATAAAAAGAACAGCAATGCTTTCTGCTTGAGAGAGATAAGTAGAGAGAGAGTGAGAGACTGAGATTTGAAATTGAGAAGAAATGCTCAGAAGGACTTTGTTTTCTCTGTTTGCACTGCCTTTGTATACAGTTATTCAACAATTTTATTTTACTGTTGAAAAAAAAAAAAAAAAACATTACTTGCGAATTTTACAACTGCTCCTGGTCTTCCTGTGCTTCCTAGCCTGTGCCTCGATGACAGACAGGTAAGCTAGGGAAGGCAGACAGCTGTTTACTTGTGACAGGTAGTGTGAGAGCTGGGCTGTTTACCTGGGATAGAGGTGGTGTAAGGGTTGGGTTGAAGGCTCTGTATCTGGAACTGAAGTGTGAGAGCCAGTCAGAAGGCTGATTACCAAGGACTGGTAGTGTGAGAGCTGGACTGAAGGCTGTTATACCCATGACAGGTAGTGTGACAACTGGGCATAAGGTGGTTTACCCATGGCAGGTAGTGTGAGAGCTGGGCAGAAAGTTGTTTACCTGTGACAGGCAATGCAAGAGCTGGACAGAAGGCTGTTTACTTGTGACAGGAGTATGAGGCGGACAGAGGCTGATTACCTGGCACTGGTAATGTGAGAGCTGGCTAAAGGCTGTTTACCTATGGCAGGTAGCAAGACAACTAGGCAGAACGCCGATTACCTGAGATAGGTAGTTGAGAGGTGGGCAGTGTCAGAGCTACACAGTAGGCTGTTTACCTGGGATTGGTAGTGTGAGCTGGGCAGAAGGTGGTTTACCTGTGGTAGGCAGTGGCAGAGCTAGACAGAAGCCGGCTTACCTGGGACTGGCAGTGTGAAGCTGGGCAGAAGGTGGTTTACCTGTGGCAGAGCTAGACAGTAGGCTGCTTACCTGGGACTGGCAGTGTGAGAACTGGGCAGAAGGTGGTTCACCTGTGGTGGCAGTGGCAGAGCTAGACAGAAGGCTGCTTACCTGGGACTGGTGTGCCATGGCTTGCATCTCCGTGGGCTGCCTGGGAACTGCTGAGGGTTGTAGGGAATATATGAGGAATATGGTGATGCTGCTACGAGGGTGGTCAGCTGCAGCTGCCGCTGCGATAAGGCAGAGGCAGGCGATGACTGATGCTGATCGGACCGCTGGGAGCCACCAGAACCTGCAGGAAGATAAATAAAGTTAAGATACAACAGGCGTTGCCGACTCTGCACAGAGAAGAACTGACAGAAATGCTTTAGCTGATGAACTCACCTTTAGTTGCTCCCCTATATTTGTTAGAACTGAACTTGTACGGAGGTGAAACGGTATATGGATACATTGGGGCCTGAAACAAAACACAGGAAAGTTAATCACCACTCCACAGGCCTCCAAATGGAACCAAACAAGAAGACCAGAGGTACTAGAACCAGAAGCGACTAGCTGCCTAAGAACACAGAATCTGGGAGTTGAAACCAGACAAAGTGTCCATCCGGTTGTTCCCACCCACCGTACTGCTACAGACAGCTCTGTGTTACATTGATTAGCTACCTAAGAACATAGAAGAGATGAAATCAGATGAACTGTCTATACAGTTCACAGTCTCTCAAACGGTCCCCTACATGCCCTCATATGGACTGCCCTGTGATAAAGACACAGGATCTGGGAAATGAAACCAAACAAGCTGTTCTAGTAAATGGGACAATGTTGGGGAAGTACAGTAGTGTGTGCCTGTGAAAGATAAATGCTTGACACACATGAAATAAGATATCCATGTTAAATGCAAGCGGTATATAAAACTTAGGCATGTAATTCAAAGGAGTAAGCAAGAGTTTCCTCTGGCAAGGTACAAACGTTACTGCATTGTGTACAATTAACTGCCAATAAAGAGCTACATACAAAAAAGGAGGCGAGCCTGTAATGTGAGGAACCTGTAGACAAAACATTAGTGTTGGGGTGCTGTAACTTGGGGGATCCAGTAGATACAACTTCCAATGTTGGGGATGACAGTACGGGAGGGTGCTGTAATGTGGGGACCAGCAGATAAAACTTCAATGTAGGGGTGACAAGCACAGGGTGCTGTAGTGGGGCCTACACAAATGTAGTGTTGAGGGTCACACAGTACAAGGAGGGGTTGTACATTAGAGTTGGGAGTCACAGAACAGTTGCTGTGAGAGGCAGTAGTTCACAGATGGAGTGGGACAGTACAGGTGTAATGACAAAATACAAGAAAAATGAGTTGCATTACTCCAGCTGCTTACCTGAACAGTAGGGAGCCATATGGATCTGTGGGAGATAAGACACATATGGGGGTTGTACACCTCACTCTGGCCGGTATAACAGGAATGCCATGGCTTGGATGGGTGCGTGGTCCAGGTCCCGTGAAGTTAGGCGTGCTGTGGACTTATTCTGAAATAGGCACAGAAAAGGTTAACTTGATCCACAACCCTCCAGCTCTGAACTGCATAACTCACACTTCAAGCTGGAGAATTAGATAATTCCAGCTAGCAGCAACAATACAATGCAGTACCCCCAAAAATACAGCAGCAAAATACAACAGAATAACCCCCAAAAGCAGAGCAGCAGCAACAACAAGGTAATAAGCCCAAACAGAAGAGCAGCAGCTACACAATGCAATAACCCCCAAAACATACAGCTGTATCAATACAACCCAGTCAGTTATAACCCAAAAGGCACTCAGCAAAATATGATGCAACAAGTTATAACCCTCCAAAAAGCATACCTGCAACAATACAATGTAATGCCCCCAAAACAGAGCAGCAACAATACAGCAAAGTCAGGGTCACACCTTCCTCGCTGACTCCCTGACCCAGCCTGGAATGCATCAATATTGCCAGGCTTGTGTTACGTGCTTTAGAAATGCTCCAGTCCAGTACACCAGATTAAAGTCTCCTGTGATCACCACATCCCCTGTGCTTCCACCCTTCCAAGTTCCCTGCCTGACCCTTATTTTGATTAGGATCCTATGGACCACCCCAATCCCAGCTACCTGCCCCTACGGCGTCAGCTGTACCCACCATCTCTGTCTGACTTCCCACGTGCTATTGTGTCTCTTGCTGCACTGATGCCCTCCCTCACCTACTGATTCCCTTTCCATCTGCCCTCAGCCGATCCTTCTAAAGGTTCGTGCCCTGGTACCGCCGGTTCCAGTCACAGAAATTACCGCCCTGGTTTCAGTCACAGTGCGGTATCACTCAGATTTCAGTCACCACCTCACCAAGTCCAGCTGGTCTTCCACAGCCAGTGCCTGAAGACTGCCCACTTTATTGTCGAGGTGCCTGTCATTAATGTTTTCTTTCCTGTAGGTTTGTTGCCCTTTTACGCTTCTGTCTGGGCACTTAACATGCCCATTCATTGTTGCCTGCAATGTCCTTGTACCTCAGTACTGTATTTTGATAGCTCCACTAGCTTCACTACCATCCTGACAAAATCCTCTTGCTACTTCCTTTCTCCCTATGTATCCTTAAGTTCTGTCCTGGGGGGCACTATGCCTCTCCCACAGTGTAACTTTGTTCCATATGACCTAGTGCAGCCTCTTCCCTCCCAGTTTAAGTTCTTGTGGACATACTCCTCCTACCCCGCTTCCTCCCAGTTTAAGTTTTGTGGACATACTCCTCCAGTCCCACCCCCGTGCTTCTCCTCCCAGTTTAAGTTCTTGTGGACATACTCCTCCTGCACCCCCCATGCCCTGCTTCCCCTCCTAGTTTAATTGTTTTTATTTTGTTAACCAGGTAAGACACACTGATGCCATAAGGCACCTTTTACAGGTACGACCTGATGTACAAAAGTACAATAAAAGACACAATCTATATTTAACAAATTGCAGAACATTTCTATATAAACACACAAGACATTAATGAGAATACAATAATGCAAACAGAAATAAAATGTTACAGAACTCGATATAAAATAACGTTAAGTCATTAAAAAATACAGCAGTTCAAGTAGAACAGACAATTCTTCACTCATGAATAATGCAGCTTCAGTTCTTTACAGAATGTAGTAAACCTGGTTAATGTTCTAATTGTTAATATTCGTGTGGAAATACTCCTCCAGGTTCCTCCCCTAGTGCCCGTTCCCCTCCTGGTTTACATTCATGCAGACATACTCCTCCAATTCAACCCAGTGCGTGCCTGGTCCCCTCTAGTTTAAATCTGTGCACCATACTCCTCCAGTTACCATCAGTACCTTAGACCCTCCCCCATTTAAATTCATGCATACTCCTCCAGTTTCCCCAGTGCAGTTGCTCCACCCCCCAGTTTAAATTCGTGCAGACATACTCCTCCAGTTCCCTGGTTCCCCATCTAGTTTAAAAGTCTGCAGACATACTCCTCAATTCACCCCAATGCCATGGTTCTCCTTCTAGTTTAAATCTGTGCCACCACACTCCTCCAGTTCCCCAGTGCAGTGGTTTCCTCCTAGGTTAAATTTGTGCAGACACACTCCTCCAGTGCCATGGTTCCCTCCTAGGTTACATTTATGCAGACACCTCCTCCTGTTCCTCCAATTGCCCTGGTTCCTGCTAGTTTAAATCTGTGCCACCACACTCTCCCTAGTCCCCCAGTGCCTGGTTCCACTGCTAGTTTAAAACTGTGCTACCACACTCCTCCAGTTCCCCCAGTGCCATGGTTCCCTCCTAGTTTAAATCTGTGCCACCACACTCCTCCAGTTCACCCAGTGCACTGGTTCCCTCCTAGGTTAAATTCATGCCACCACACTCCTCCAGTTCCAAAGCCATGGTTTCCCCATCTAGGTTAAATTGTGCAGACATACTCCTCCAGTCCCCCAGTGCCCTGGTTCCACTGCTAGTTTAAATCTGTGCCACCGCACTCCTCCAGTTCCCCAGTGTCATGGTTCCCTCCTAGGTTAAATTTGTGCGGACACACTCTCCAGTTCCCCCAGCACCATGGTTCCCCTTCTATTTTAAATTAGGCAGACATACTCCTCCAGTCACCCCAGTGCCATGGTTCCCCTCAAGTTTAAATCTGTGCCACCACACTCCTCCAGTTCCCCAGTGCACTGGTTCCCCTACTAGGTTAAAATTCATGCAGACATACTCCTCCAGTCCTCCCAGTGCCCTGGTTCCACTCCTAGTTTAAATTTCTGTAGATATACTCCTCCAGTCCCTGGTTCCACTGCTAGTTTAAATCTGTGCCACCACACTCCTCCAGTTCACCCCAGTGCCATCGTCCTCCCTAGTTTAAATCTGTGCCACCACACCCTCCAATCCCCCAGTGCCATCATTCCCTCCTAGTTTAAATCTGTGCCATCACACTCTGCTAGTCTCCCCAGTGCCCTGGTTCCACTGCTAGTTTAAATCTGTGACACCACAGTCCTCTAGTCCCCAGCGCCCTGGTTCCACTGCTAGTTTAAATCTGGCTACCACACTCCTCCAGTTCCCCCAGTGCCATGGTTCCCCTCCTAATTTAAATCTGTGCCATCACACTCCTCCAGTTCACCCCAGTGCACTGGTTCCCCTCCTTAGTTAGAATTCATGCCACCACACTCCACCAGTTCCAAAGCCATGGTTCCCTCCTAGGTTAAATTCGTGCAGGCATACTCCTCCAGTGCCTGGTTCCACTCCTAGTTTAAATCTGTGTCACCACACTCCTCCAGTTCCCCAGTGTCATGGTTCCCCTCTAGGTTAAATTCATTGTAGAGACACACTCCTCCAGTTCCCTCCAGCACCATGTTTCCCTTCTAGTTTAAATTGTGCAGACATACTCCTCCAGTCCCCCCAGTGCCCTGGTTCCACTGCTAGTTTAAATCTGTGCCACCACACTCCTCCAGTGCCCTGGTTCCACTGCTAGTTTAAATCTGTGCCACCACATTCCTTCAGTTCCCCAGTGTCATGATTCCCTCCTAGGTTAAATCCGTGCAGACACACTCCTCCAGTTCCCTCCAGCACAATGGTTCCCCTTCTAGTTTAAATTTGTGCAGGTATCTCCTCAGTCCCCCCAGTGCCCTGGTTCCCCTCCTAGTTTAAATGTATGCAGACATACTCCTCCAGTCACCCCAGTGCCATGGTTCCCCTCAAGTTTAATCTGTGCCACCACACTCCTCCAGTTCCCTAGTTACTGGTTTCCCTACTAGGTTAAATTCATGCAGACACCTCCTCCAGTTCCTCCAGCACCATGGTTCCCCATCTAGGTTAAATTGGTGCAGACATACTCTCCAGTCCTCCCAGTGCCCTGGTTCCACTCTTAGTTTAAACCTCATGCAGACATACTCCTCCAGTTCACCCCAGTGCCCTGGTTCCACTCCTAGTTGAAATTTGTGCAGACATACTCCTCCAGTCCCTGGTTCCACTGCTAGTTTAAATCTGCCCACACTCCTCCAGTCCCCCAGTGCCCTGGTTCCACTGCTAGTTTAAATCTGTGCCACCACACTCCTCCAGTTCCCCAGTGCCATCATTCCCTCAGTTTAAATCTGTGCCACACACTCCTCCAGTCCCCCCAAGTGCCCGGTTCCCCTCCTAGAGTTAAATTTGTGCAGACATACTCTTCCAGTCCCCCCAATGCTCTGGTTCCACTGCTGGTTTAAATCTGTACCACACTCCTCCAGTTTCCTCCCCAGTGCCGGTTCCACTTCCTCTGGGATGCATGTGCTGTGACACAACCTGCCCTTATCCTCTCGGAGGGTTCCACAGTTCCCAATGTGGCCAAAAATGAAAATTATATATCAGCCAAAATTCTTGATCTTCCAGAATATCTTCACCATTCATTACTGATGGGTCTGTGCCAGAGCATCAAAACACTACAGAGGCTATACACCTTAAAAACTTGAGGTAGGCGACTGATGCCAAAGCAGCGCGCGCCTACATGCCGACACATGACATCGTTTGCGGGCTGGCCAGTAACCAATGCCGACCTACTGCCTTCTTCAGTTCTGCTCTAGGACAGAAACAAAGTGTGAAAAAAAAAGAAAGGTTGAAAGCAAGGGTGCCCAAGGGATAGAAAAAAGGATACAGGGTATACAAGAAACAAAATAAAATCTCTTAACAGAGAAGAGGAAAGAGAAGTTGGGAGGGAGGGCCTTAGTAGCAGGCTAAAGGATGACCAGGACAACCAGACAGAAGAGAAAAAGAGAAAAAATAAGAGTAGAACGGGGAACCCCTAGTTCCCAATAGAAGACAGTGCTGTCAGAAGAGTTGGCTTACTCCCAACTGCAAGCAAAACCTCTGTATGCTCTGCAGCAGACTAAATGACTCTGAAGTGAAGCCCAAGGTCCCCAAAATACCAAGGGTCCAACAAAGGATGGGGTAAAATTCCAGGGAAGGTGCACTTTCCTGAAGACTCAGAAATGGTAGCAGAGCTGTGAACCCTGAAACTGTACTGCCAGTAAAGATTCCATCTGCAGGGCTACGAACTACAGAAGGCCAGAGGCTCAGGGACCCCATATGACCAAAGCACAATATGGGAGGAAATTACTGAGAGCTCTGGTATCGAGAAGCCCGGCAATAACACAGCCAGGACCATGAAACTAACCACCAGCTGAGGTTTCAGAGTCAAGAAGACCCCCTAGGAGCTTGAGAAGCAGCGTGTAATCCCAAAGAGGGGAAAACAACTGAGAGAAGGGGTCCCTGCTAGAAGGACAGATGCCAATTAAGGGAATCACAGAAGTTGTAGGATTCCCCACCACATATTCCCCTTCTCTTACTGAGAAGATTACCCCAGAGAGGGATGAAGAGAAATGTAGCAGACTGCCTGGAAGAAAGCGCAAGCAGTGTACTGCGAAGGAAAAAGTTGCACCAGATAAAGGAGTTTGGGCTAAACTCAAATATGCCTCCTGGTCCCTTACTATGTCTGCTCTCCTGCAAGCCTCCTCTCCCCAAGGAAAAATGGAATGAAAATGGAAACTTATCCAACAGCAAACAACTACAGACCTCTCCAAAAAGTGTGTGTGTGGCGGTGGCGGTGGGGGTCAAAGAAACTTTCTCTACCAGTTTTTTAAACAACATGGGAAGGACTAGAGGAATAAAGTCTAAGAAGGACCACGTGAATCTTTTTTCCCCAAAAGTTTTTTTTTTTTTGAGGACCCCAAGGAAGGAACAAAGTCCACCATAGTGTTTTGCTCCTCACATGCCTCCCCCTTATTTTTCTTAGAAGAAAACAACAAGGGAGGCAAGGTGGAAAGATAGAAGACTCACCACCCAGAAGCCTGGTCTTTGTGGGGAAGGTTTGTGGGTTGCAGTAATGAATGGTGAAGATATCCTGGAAGATCAAGAATTACGGTAAGTACGTAATTTTATATCTTCCAAGAATCAATCTTCACCACTGATTACTAGTGGGTCTGAGTGAAGCTTACCACACAGGCAGGCCAACAGAGGGAAATGGTTGTTCCTCAACTTTCTGTGGGAGAAAACACACAAGGCAGGGGCCCTTACAGACTTGGCGAGGGCCCAAGACAGGTATGGGAGGTAGAGGCTCCCTGTCCTGGGAGCAGAGATAAGCCCCTGCAAGTTCACGCCTGGCCCTGCGAGAAAAGTGTGCCTCACGCCCAGAGGGCCATCACACTATGCCAGGCCAAGGGTGACAACCGCAAAGATGTGGCCACACCATCCGCCTAATGCAGACTGCAGTTCCCAGTAGCCTGGAGGCTACTGCACTGGCATTTAAGACGCCCTTGCTTGGTGTCGCACCAGCTCCAGGCCCTGCACAGAAAGGCATGGCTTGTCTGGTGTGCTCACAGTCCCGCAAGGATGCCGGGAGCTGTCCCAGCGTGCCCACAAGTGCCAGCCATAGGACACCTGCTGTGCAGAAATGCACAACATGATGCGGGCCATCGAGCAGAATCTTCAACCTCAGGCATCAAACTCAGCTGAGTCCGCTCTGGGGAGGACGGTCATGCAATGGGCACCTATGCCAACAGGGGTGTCCAGGAGCGGACCCCAGATTTGTAGTGTGGCATGGCTCCTGGATATCCCATGAGTGTGCAATAACTAGCTGGACATTCCCTGGGGCTGGAGTGGGAGCAGAGGGATGGAGCCAGCTGTCCCTCAAAGCCCTGGGCCACAGAGGTATGACTGTACTCCCTGAGGAAGGACAGCGTCAGACACGTGGGATTGCAGGCAGACAAATGGGACAGTCATAGCTCAATTATCATCCTCAAAGGAACTGCTGGTAATGAGTGTACTCAGCACCAGAGAAGAGATGGAGGGGCGTTCTCTTCTCAGAGGTAGAAAAGATGATGAGGAGGAGCTGAACTGGGGGGCGGTGCCCGGACTTCAGGCCAAGATCTTGAACTCTTCCCAGGTCAATGGCCCCACAAGATCCAAAATGCCTGAGAGAGCAGGAGGAGTAGGCGGGGGCGGGAGGAGGCGGATCATGGCAGACCAGGCCAGGACCTCTGCTAGGCTACAAGAGCAAAGGAGGATCTTCAAAGGGAGGGCCTGTGCAACTCGTGCATCTGTGAACACCCAACCATAAGCGGGGCAATCCAGGTGGTGCCCTTGGGAGGGACCCCAGATGGGGAGATCAGAGCTGCAGAAGTCCCCACAGGGTCTCCGCTATCCCCATCTACCACAGGCCCAGACAGTTCTGGGGAAGCCAAAGGACCCAAGTCAACATTCCGAGTTCTGTCAAAGTCACCAGCAACTCTGGTGGAAGATCTCCACCAGGTCACTGGCTACAGAGACCTTCCCTCTCTAGTGCTGTAAGCAGCACCGCTCACCAGCACCGGTCTCAGTGCCAGGGGCGAGAACCACCAGGCCACGGCCCCAAGCCCACCGGTGCAGGCCAGTGTGTAGCTCCAGCCTGCACCACTAGGGGAGGGGGTGGGCGGAGTCTTGAGGAGAGTGTGCTGGACTGGAAGGGTGCACAACCAGTCCCCTGAGGGCGGCCGTCCCACAGACCTCCCCAGGCTCCATCTTGATGAGACAAGGACTGGAAGAGGCATGGTCTCCTCAGTACATATAGTGCTGGGGAGGGCTCAGAGGAAGATCCCAGGACCTTACCTTGGAGTCCCATGTGCGACATCTGCCTTCAAGGTGGAGGGCAACAGACCCGCCTCATCACGTGGATCTCTAAAGTGCAGTAGTCCATAGAGAAGCAGGCGTTGCACTGGTTCATATCATGTTCCGCTCCAAGGCATATCCAGCAGGATCATGCCAGTCCCAGATGGGCATGTTTCTCCCACAGGGGCACCAACGCATTTGGGGGCTCAGTCTTCTTCTTGACTTCTTTTGGGTTTCTTAGGCCCTGAGACCAGGACATGACAGACTATGGAAAAGAATCAAAATCGGCAAAAACAGGACTGTGCCATTAAAAAAAAAAAAGTGGAGGTGGGGACAGAAAGGAAAGAGGCGATGAAAGATAACAAAATAAAGGGTTATGGTGTCGAAAGGCGGCTACGAACAGAGCTAGACCAAATTATGCAGTTACAAATGGCGAATGCTCCCATGAAATGTTCCAACAGAAGAAGAGAACAGATGAAACAGACGCCAGTTACTGGCCAGCCTGCAATCGCCATGTCATATGTTTCCTTTATGGGTGGCGCTATCCCGAGCATCAGTCCCCTACCTCTAAAGCTTAAAGTGTATGCTCCCACAGGGTTCTGACACATAGTGGATTCCTGCAGGAGGAGGGCCTCAAACAACTGGTAGAACCCACAAAAGACAGAGCTATCCTAGATCCAGTACTGACGGGGAGAGGATCACAGATCTCCAGGCAGGTCACCTGGGGCCAGTGACCATCACATGGTATGGTTCAATTTGGCCACAAGAACTAAATCATCCCATTACAAAGCGTAATGGGACTCAGAGGAGCAGACTTTGATTAAGATGGCCAACAGAGTTAAGCTAGCCCTGGCAAGAAAGAATACAGGTGAGGGTACAGACAAAGTAGGCAAGCATTAAGGATGCAATATTTGAAGCAACATCCCATTGTGTTAGAGAGAAAAGCAAGAGCAAAAGAAGGAGGAAACCACTTTGGTTCTCAAAACAGCAGCAGGAAAGGTCAGAGCCAAAAAGCTGGCTTTCATGAAATATAAGGGAACACAGTGGGACAGGAGGCAGAACAGACTTCTAGGGAAGCAGGAAGGCAGTAAGGCAAAGGCCCAAACCGAGGAAACACTAGCATGAACAGTACAAGAATGGGGACAAGACTTTCTATAGATACATTAGTGAAAGGAGAAAGTCCAGAGGGGGTATTGCTAAGATCAAAGGGGATAAGGGGAGTGTGGAGGAGGACCAAGGAAAAGCATGTATCCTAAATAGATACTTCTGCTCAGTATTCACTGAGGAGAAGATAGGGCAGGCCCACAGCCCAGCACCATGGACACGGGGATGGAGGTGTGCACTAGTCCTTTCACAAAAGAAAGGGTCCTACAAGAGCTTGCAAAGCTCAGGGTGGACAAGGCAATGGGACCGGATGGCATAGATCCCAGGGTATTAAAGGAGCTAAGGGTGGAACTAGCAGAACCATTATCAGAACTGTTTAGTGAGTCTCTGAGCACAGGAGAGGTCCTAGGAGACTGGAGAAGGGCTCATGTAATACCACTCCACAAGAGTGGTAGCAGGGAAGAGGCAGGAACTACAGACCAGTCAGTCTTGCATCATTATTGAAGATTAGGAGGCACTTTAAGGAAAGGGATAGTGCAACACCTGGAATCCATAGGAGCACAGAATCCAAGACAGCATGTGTTTACAACAGGAAGGACCTGTCAAACTAATCTCATAGATTTCTTTGACTGGGTAACCACAGTGGCGGACCAAGGGGTGCAGCTGATGTCGCCTATCTTGACTTCAGCAAAGCTTTCGATACTGTTCCACACAGAAGATTGATTAATAAGCTGGGTAGGCTCAAGGTGGGTCAGAAGTTGGTCAACTGAGTGGCAAATTAGTTGGCGGGCAGCAAACAGAGAGTGGTGGTAAACGGTACACAGTCAGAAGAGATGCAAGTCACAAGTGGGGTACCTCAGGGATCAGTACTGGGGCCAGTCCTCTTCAATATTTTCCTCAGTGACACTGCAGATGGACTGGAGGGTGCTTTGTCTGCTTGCAGATGACACCAAGATCTGCAACAGAGTAGATCAGATGGGGTGGGCAGAATGAGAAGAGATCAGGATAAACTGGCAAAATGGTAGGAAGAGTGGCAAATGGGTTTAAAAGAAAGAAGTGCAAGATCATGCACACAAGGAAGAGAAACCTGAAGCCACCTATAGGTTGGAGGATAGTTGCTGGCAATCACAAGGAAGAAACAGACTTTGGTGGTATCATCATCATCATCATCATCATCATCATCATCATCATCATCATCATCATCACCACCACAGATGACCTGAAATCATCCAAGCAGACCACTAAAGCAGTAGGTAAGGCTAGAGGGATGTTGGGGTATATTAGTAAAGTGTCATGGAAGTCATAAAGGGAGTGTAATCTCTTTGCATGCTGGTTAGGCTCCATCTGGGTACTGTGTGCAGTACTGAGGCTGCACCTGCACAAGGACATTAACAAAACAGAGGAAGTCCAGAGAAGGAAGACCAAAATGATGCAGGGACTGCATCAGAAAACATATGAGGACAGATTAACGGAGCTCAATTTGTATACCCTGGAGCAAGGAGGAGACAGGTGATATGATGAAACATTCAAACATCTTAAGGGCATTAATGAAGGTGAAAGAGTAACATATTTCAATATAAGAAAAATAGGACAAGAGGACACAGCATGAGTTTAGAGGGAGGCCGATTAAGGGGTAATGTGAGGAAGTTCTTTTTCACAGAAAGGGTGGTGGATGCATGGAACGGCCTACCTCAGGAAGTGGTGAATATGAATAAAGTGCAGGGCTTCAAACAGGCATGGGATAGGCATAAAGGAGCAAACAGATAAGTATGAATAGACAGGCCATTGGCAAAAGTACAGGCCTATGGCACATTCATAAGGTAGAAATAATGGGCAGACTGGGTGGCCCTTACGGTCCTTATCTGCCACCCAACTTCTATGCTTCTATGATGCCTCCAGCACAGACCCACCAGTAATGAATGGAGAAAATTGATTCTTGGAAAATTGTGCTTGTCACACCACCTTTTAGCCACAGGTTGAAATCTGCAATACTTGCTTCCAGGCCTGGCTAACATGTGGCATGAACAGTCCTTCTGAGATGGCTACCAGGGCTATACTACCCCTGAGCTTCTCCCACAGCACCGAACTCTCCTGGACTACTATTACTCTGCATCTCTCCAGCTCATTGGTGTCCAAATGGAAAACATCAGGCTTCCTATCTCTGGGGTCTGGAGCCTGTGTGGAGTCTCCTCCGCCATCATAAATGGAAAGTAACTCACCTTCCTTCTGCCCAGCTCCAGGCCCTAACCAGCTTCCATCCTTGTTATTGTTTGTAGCATGCTGTCCTGGAAAGGCTTATAAACAGAATTATCTACAGCCACTTAACTACAGCTGCTCTACGTGGTTATCCCAATCCAGTTCTTATTATCCCTTTATCCTCCTTCTCCCAGGGCTGGCCCCAGACACATCGTGCCACGTTCCTCACTTCAGTCCAACTCTGTCACAGACACAAGACACCCCAAGACTGCCTACCTGGACACCCTACAGCCCTGCAGAGTTCATATTTGCAGATCCTTGGTCTGGCTGGGATCCAAGCTGTGGTGAGGCAACACTGAGGCCAAGGGCCTGGACTTATGACATTTTCTGTTTTTCTTCCCACTGGCTCTTGGGATGCAGGTGCAAGAGCATCTGTTCACCAACAAGCTTCCTCCCTTCCTTTTCCTGGTCAACTGGTGTCAATGCCTCATGAGAGGACGAGACATGTAACATGCCAAGCTGCTTCCTGGCTCAGACACAGAAGTGTCGCTGCAGGTGGTCAGACAACCCTGGTCCCCCAGGAAAGGCAAACGCTGCCCTGAGCAACGGAGTGCAAGGAACCCAGGTCTGTAGTGCAAATAGGGCACCTGTATAGTAGCATGGAGGTACACTACCATTCTGTTCTCATCTGGCAGCCTTTATCGCTACTCCTTCTAATGCAAGAACCCTTAGTGCCTGTTAAGGCCCAGTTCTCATAAAGCCAAGAAGTCCACAATCCTCTGGGTGATAAATCTCTAAGAAACATCAGGAGGCTTAAAAGGATATCACAAATGAACAGGCACTATATCCTTCTGTGTCTGGAAACTCACCACAGATAATAGCGGCTTAGACGGGTTGAATTCTTTCGCATTCGGGTTCAAAGTAGATTTCTTTACTTGCCTGCAAATGAAACCAAAACAAGACCTTTGGGATGGCGAGTTATGGGGAAGGTTACAACAAAAAGATTCACGTTGTACTCTTTGGCCCACGTAAACTAACCCGAATCTGCGCTTGAGCTGCCGCCTGCAGAGGGCATCCACTCAAGAATTAAGTGCTGGCTTGCTTTTTGCTCCCATTTTAACATTTTAATGAGATGTAGCTTGGTACCATCTAAAGGAGCTATGGAAATCAAAAGGATATTGAAGGCCAGAACCTACAGAGAAAGGTTGTGACCAATGCATAGGAACTGCCAGCTACAGTAAGTCACATTTCCATTCCAAGACATAGTTTTGCAGATACTGGCCCCTGTGTGATCCCAACAGCTGGTGTGTTACAGAGCATCAAGACCACACACTTAAAAATATATTGCAGGAAATGAATTGGGAAGGGAGGTGCACTCTAACCACAGTTCTAGAGTGGTATATGGTTAATATCCACACACTGACAGTTCCACTGGAATATGCTGATCTGCTGGATGTCTTTAGCAAGTTCCCCCACCCCAACCTGGGTTGCATATCCCCAACTCTGCCACATGACATCAGATCTTTGCATGTTGCAGCAGGAATCCCTGTGCCACCTGCAAGAGGAGACAGGGTGGGTTGTGTGGATGTGAACTATATAGCAGTCCTGATGAGTAACTTATTTTTCTAGGGTATGGGTAAGGATTCACTATCCACATTCTGACAGACTCCTAGCAATTCTCCGGAGAAGGGAGCAGGGCGCACACACCCTACTTGGCTAACAGAGACTGGAAAACCAAGGTCCCAAAACCTGCAGCCCAGTGAGACTCAAAGTTGACGTGGCAGTGGGTAATGAAAGTGTTTCATGGACTTCCAAGTAGCAGCCCTGCAGATTTCCTGCATGGACATCCCCGAAGTAAACCACCAAGGAAGTTGTACGCCTGGCGGAATGAAGTCCAAGCCCTGCAGAAGGCCCAGTAGCAGCCAACAGCAGAGGTTGATGCAGGATCTTGTCCACCTTCCAACCATCCACTTTGTTGCTAGTCTGCCAGGTGCAGCTTAGTTACAAACAGCTGGCAAACCTCTCCCGAACTCCAGCTGTGCACTCCTTGTAATAGGAGAGTGCCCTCCACAGGCCAGCTCTTTTTATTTTTCTGCACAATTTCTTCACCAAAATGTTTTCTTTTAGCCTCATGAGTAAGCAGCACTTGTCTTAATCAACAACAGATGAGGGAGAGGTGGTCCAAGCTCTTGAAGAAGTGCCCCACTACCTTCTCCTGGGCCACCATCGGCTTACCAGTCCACACCCAGTAAGCAGAGATGGGTGTCAGGTGTACCTTAAGGGTTGCTGCTCACAGTCCCCACTGAGAGAGGGACCAGAGATAGTCCAGAATGTTAGCCACAGTGCAGGCAAGAGGATCACGCCCCTGCCCTAACACCAAATGGAAGATCTCTTCCATTTTAAGGCATTACATCTGTGAGCAGACTCTTTTCGGGAGGACTCCGACAAGTGGAGCACATCCTCAAGAGACCCAAGACCTGAACTCTAGCTGGCTCAGGAACTAGGCCATGACGTAGGGACTGCAGGTCCAGGTGCAGGACAGTCCCGTTGTCTTGTCAGCAGATCTGGGCAAAGAGGCAGTCGCCACTGAAAGGTGTGCTGCAGAGGCAGAGGAGATCCAGGTACAAGAGTACTGTAGATAGCTTAAGAGCTATCAGAATCATCTGTACCTTGTCTTTCTGGGCTTGACCACCACCTTGTGAAACAAGGAGAAGGGAGGGAAGGCATACATGAGGCCTGGGGTCCAGGGCCCTGCCAAAGGCAACCCCCAACAGCCGCCTTAGACTTGAGAGATCATCAGAGGAGTGCCCCACAGGGAAAACAGGTGGCCTCCACCTCCTGATTCAGGGACCACTCATGTAACATCCCAAACCGGCTGAGAGCATCTCTCAGTAAAATGTACACTCCTGCACACACTGATCACCAGGAGATCTGCATCCAGGCTGCAAACAAGTGACCAGGTGCAGAGGACCTCCCAACAAGAGAGAAGGAGTGTCTTTTGTCCTGCCTGTTTGGGCACAACATGGTTATGGTCATGGTCTGTCTGTCTGGACCTGACAACCTGATCCCTGCCTAGAGAAGCGATCACACAGCAAACTGCACTGCACACAACTCCAACAGGTTTATCTGGGGACAGGACTCTTGGGGTGACCAGAACCCGTGGGCTCTGTGACCTCTCAGGTGTGCCCCCACCCCATCCGATACATGTCTGCCGTGTGACAGACAGGTCTGGAGTGAACAAACGGATTCCTTTCCTACAGGTGTTCGAAGATCAGCCACAATTGGATGGCATCCCAAATCGGCTGGGTCACTATGACAGACTGGTCAAAATGGCCTTGGCGATCAGACCACTGACAGCCCAACTCCCACTGCAGGTGGCATATCTGCCAGCGGCCTACCGGACCATGTTGGTGCAGGACGCCATGTACCCCAGCAGCCTCAGGAAATCCCAGGTAGGTGTGAGAGCTCAACATGAAATGAGATCAAGCAATGGAGATAAGATACTGTGCCTATTAGTTCTGCCCCAATGAACCTGATGACATGCGTGGGTACCAGTTTGGACTTGTCCAGGCTGACCAGCAGGCCCAAGTGTCGGCAGATCTGGAAAGCCAGGTCTCTGAACCTCTCTATGGCCTCCTTGGATGGTAGGCTAACAGCCAGCCATCCCGGTACAGATACATCCTAACCCCTAGGCACCTCATGTAAGCTGCCACCACTGCAATGCTCTTAGAAAAGACCCTGGGTGCTGAAGAGAGGCTTAAAGGCATGACTTGGAACTGGTACAGGACCCTTCTGCTCAGAACCAGAGATACCAGCCGTGGATAGATAGATTGGGATGTGAAAGAATGCATTCTGAGGCCTAGGGAGCAGAACTGCATGTCCTGCTCCAGAGACAGAATGCTCTGGAATTCAGAGTTACCATCCTGAACTTGTGCTACCACATGAACTGGTTCACATCCTGCAAATCTAGAATGGAGCACCAATTCCAATCTGTTTCATTACCAGGAAGTACCTGGACACGTAACCCTGACGGGCCAGGGCGTCCAGGACGCGGACCACTGCCCTTCTGCAATAAGCTGAGCTATGTCCTCCCAAAGGGCTGACAGCATGTCCTGCAAACACCATGGACCCTGAGTAGCGTGGTGGTGGTAGGGTGGGCAAGGCTCTAAGTCCACAGACAACCCTCTTCCCATTATGTCTAACACCCACTTGTCCACTGTGATAGTGGACCAACGTGCAAGAAATGATGCAGTCAACCTCCTATGGGGAAAGCAGACAGGAACAAAGACAGGTGGAGAGGATGACAACCCCCACCCTGTTGTGGGCAGTTTTGTTGGGGCACCAGTGGCTGCAGCCAGAGGGAACCACCACTCCTGCCCCATTTTTTCTTAAGACCCTGGCCCTGCACTTGAACTTGAGGCACCAGGCTGGTACTGCCCCTGATGGGGCTGCTGCTAAGAAGACTGTTTGAAGTACCAATACCAAAAGAATCCAGGATGGCATGGACTTCCGATACTGGTGAGATGTCCTTCCACCTCAGGGCCAAAGCGGTTGGTGCTCAAGAAGAAGAAATTGGCCAGCTTGTGCTGAGTGTCTGCTGTAAAGGTGGACAAATGCAACCAGGCCCCTGCAACGCACAGAGACACGCTGGCCATGGTACAGGCACACAAATCACCCATGTCCAAGACCATCTGAGCTGGTGTTTAGCCAGCAATCGACCCTGCCCCGATGTCCGTCACCAACAACTGCTGCTCAGCTGGGAGATGAGAGAGACTGTATCAAAGATTCTCATCAGGGAGTGACCCAAGCTGGCCATCATAAGAGCATAACTAGCCTGACGAGAGACCTAGGGACACTGCAGAGTACACCTTTTAGAAGTGTGGTCAATCATGCAGGACTCCTTGTCCAGAGGCCTGTTCACGCCTCACTGATTTCCCAGTTTGTGGAAAGCCAAGTCGGCCACCAAGCCATCTGGGAGGGATAGAGAAAATCCCAAAATTGACCCTGTGAGGACTACATACTTGCAGACCATATGGGTAGAGGATGCCAGGCAGGATGCTGGATGCTGCTAAACCTCAACGGCTGGTCCCAGAATGGCCTCAGTTATGGGAATAACAACCCTGGGGATTTGCCCCTGTCAAGAATGTCCAGAAAACGGTACTCTGCCCTTTCTGAACTGGCTCCAATGGGACTGACAAGGACCCCAAAATACATCAGAGAAGGACCCAAAAGACCCTAGGTCATGCTCAGTAGAAAGCTGTTCAATCAGATCCCCAGTCGAGGAGAGTACCAAAGGCGGCCATGGACCCATGGTCCAAGTCGTCTGAGGACTCCTCAAAACAGCACTCTTATTTCGCACCACATACCACCCGGGTATCCTCCACTGGGGTGATCTGCACTGACAACTAACCCGGCAAGCCAGTGGCAGACGAACCGGACCTCTTGAAACCAAGCACCCACTCGGCTGCAGGAGAAGCAGCCGCAGGGAGCACCAGTGCAGCGTGGACTGGTGGAGGCACCACTGGTGGTTGCTAGGTGATCGAAGGTCAGGGGTGAATCCCACCCTGCTCTTGATGGCCCATTGTTGCCAGAGAAGCTCCTCGTAGCACCCGCGCAGCGTGATGGCGCCTCCTGCTGCCAGACCACGAGGGAGGTCAAGGGGCATCAACGGCAACGCCTCCTGGTCAAGCAGGAATGAGAAGAGAACACTTAGAGGCCCTCAACCATCAACTGGACAACAAACACCAAGTGAGCCTTCCCGCTGATGTGGCTCACCACCTGCCTGCCCACGTTGACCAACAAAGGCATAAAAGACTTGACCACGGTGGAGGCTGCTCCCACAGCTGGCCAGTTGGGGATACCCACCAGTCCACATTCTCCTGGCTGAGGACCAAAAGCATCAGGGTCTATGAGATAAGACTCTCAACCACATCCGACAGCCAGTTGACAGGTTCTAGGGGAACCTCCGCCTGCTCAACTGAAGTTGAAGTTGACTGGCTCAACAGGAGTGCCAACTGCCCTTGACCTGCTCTTTGACAGACGGGCACTCTACCACCATTGAGCAGTCAGGTGAATCAAGGGACCAGGAGGACCTCTATCTCTCCCAGTTCCACCGACCAGTGATGATGGCGCTTGTGCTTGGAACTGTGGTGAGCAGGGCTCTCCCAAAGGTCTGGAAGGCCAAATACATGTCCCAGAAACCTCCAATGAATGACCCTCCAACGCTGGCAACAGAGGAACAGTGCTAAGACCGAGGAGATGCCTGCCGCTGGCAGCCGCTTCCACCTCAAGGTGCTGGGCAGACCACACCACAGCTGAGACATTCTCACGGCACTTAGGACAGTCTTCGAGTCCAGTTCCAAAGGCTGACCCAGTGAGAGCTGGAGCTACCTGTGGGTCTCTGGAAGCATGGACATACAAAGGCAGCACCTGGACTATTCGTGTTGCCCACCCAGGCAATACATACATGTGTCGCAGGTCGGCAACCAATATCTTCTGCCGCAACGAACGCAGAACTTGAACCCCAAGGTCCGCTGCTCTATCATAGATCTTGCAAGGGAGTCAAAGGCCAAGGAAAACTAAGCAGAACTCAAAAAACTTTGAAGAAAGGATTAGCCTATGGTGTAGAAAATCCTAAGCATTAGCCGTAAAGGAGGCGACCTGTTCTTTTCAGCAGAAAGGAAGATCTGACATCACGAAGCAGAGTCCAGGGATCTACCACCTGGGTGGTGGGAGGTGCTTAGCTTACAAGATCCCAGGCAAATCAGCATATTCCACTGTAACTGCCAGAGTGTGGATAGTGAATCATATCCATGCCCCTAGAAAATATTTCTCTCCCTCATAAAATTTCATTCTCCGTGTGCCACTATCTACAAAAATTACAAAATAAACAGAGACCAAACTGCAAATAGCAAAGAGTATTTTACTTCACTCTGCAATGTTATCAATAACGTTGCTCAGCAACCAGTGACAGAGAGAAGCACAGCCCACATTCTAGGGCAGCTACTGCTTCAACATTCCAGAGGGAATAAAAGGCTTACTGCTGGATGCTCTACGGAATGTCCTAGTTATACCACGGGCCGCAATTCTAACTGGACTGATGGCTAAATGTCACTGTAATGAGGCAACAGTGAAAATATCATGAGCTGCTGGGGACAGAACAGGTTTTTTCACTGCAGCTAAACAGCAGGCAATATAACACTGTGTATCTGCGTTATAGTCATGCAGAGCAGGCAATATAACTTTGTATATGCGTTATACTCCATGAGTAGGCAATATAACCTGCGTATGTCGCGTTATAATCATATGCAGAGCAGGCAATATACATCGCGATAAAGCGTTATAGTCATGCAGAGCAGGCAACATAACACTGTGTATGTGCATTATAGTCATGCAGAGCAGGCAATCTAACTGTATGTGCATTACAGTCATGCAGAGCAGGCAATCTGTGTATGTGCGTATAGTCATGCAGAGCAGGCAACATAACACACTGCGTGTGTGCGTTATGGTCATGCAGAGCAGGCAACATAACACTGCGTATGTGCGTTATAGTCATGCAGAGCAGGCAATCTAACTGTGTATGTGCGTGATAGTCATGCAGAGCAGGCAATATAACACCGTGTATATGCGCTATAGCAGCGCGGAGCAGGCAATCTAACTGTGTATGTGCGTTATAGTCATGCAGAGCAGGCAATATAACACTGTGTATATGCGCTATAATATGCGAGCAGGCAATCTAACTGTGTATGTGCGTATAGTCATGCAGAGCAGGCAATATAACACTGTGTATGTGCATTATAGTCATGCAGAGCAGGCAATATAACACTGTGTATGTGCGTTATAGTCATGCAGAGCAGGCAATCTAACGTGTATGTGCGCTATAGTCATGCAGAGCAGGCAATCTGTGTATGTGCATTATAGTCATGCAGAGCAGGCAATATAACACTGTGTATGTGCGTTATAGTCATGCAGAGCAGGCAATATAACACTGTGTATGTGCATTATAGTCATGCAGAGCAGGCACTTCCACAGTATAAATTAAGGGCATAGCGAGCTCAACCCTGGCTAATTCCCTAATATAGCCCTATATGTGTTAACCTGCCAGGAAGATAATCTGAGTATATTCAGGCAGCCCCTCAGGTCCTATTACAATCTTCACAGAGTGCCGGCAGCCCCATGCCCTACTCTCGCCTACCACTGAAGGCAGGGCTGCTCAGCTTGAACAAGTATGTTATGAACCAAACTTTGAGATAATTATTTATTTAACTCCTGCAATAAAAATTCAAAGTACGACTAAACCAGCTCCTGGGCAGGCAACTCGGTGGTATGGGCTGCCTGAATGAAGCATGTCAGCAGTTCTTTAAATTATTCTCATTCCACAAAACTTATGTTTCCCTAAACAATTCTTATAACCTCCCTTCAGAAGGCCTCAATAAGTGTCCCCACCCATACTGTTCAGACCACTAATGGTCCCCCACAAAAGAAGATGGTAACAGATCTCTCCATGCAGGGTTAACAACTCTTCATGGTTTCCTTGATAGCATGTTCAACTAATATCCTCAGAAGGCAGGCAGTGCCTCACAGCCACTGATGTACGTCAGGAACCTACAGCCTGGCAGTAAGTGGCTCATGTTACCAAGTAGGGTTTGTGCTGAGTAACGGACCCTTTCTTTCAGAAGGGCAGGCAGTGCCTCACAGCTGCTGATGTCCTCAGGAACTATCATATTCCATACACCAGCAATACGGGCTCATGTTAGAGAAACAGTTAAGGCCAGGGTTCATAGCTACTGTTCATAAAAGGGTCCGAGCGCTTGCAACACTTACTCTGACACAGGTGCATCCTCCTTCTCCTCCGTCTCCGGTTTGCTATCAGGGCTACCTGCCTGGATCTGCCGGTCTGTCCCTTCAATGTGTGCAGACTTCTCATTACTGCTGTCTACCAGCTCCATGTTGACAGCACTAGGTTTCAGGCTTGCTGCATTACTTGGCTCCACCACGCCACCTCTGAGATGGTACATCTGAAGTAGGGGCCTTCTCGTTCAGTTTCATCTCTGTGCTGTCCTTTGGTCGGGACACAAACCCTTCAGTCCCCAAATCAGATGGACTCCGAGGCTGGAGCTGAAAGACAGAATCACAATAAATCACTTTTCCTGCCACAGACCTTTGAGCTGAAGGGTCACAGGAAAAAAACCTCAAGGGACTCTACTGTGGAACAGGGTTGAAATGCCACATGGAACCCCAGGTTGTGCTGTGGAAAATACAGACAAAGTGCTGTTGGAAATCAAGTGGTGGGGAGGGAGCTATGCCACAGAAAACTGGGAACAAGTGCTGCCAGAAATCAGGAGTACATGCTGCACAAAGAAACTGGTCTTGCTACAGAACTGTAATCCATTGTGCCCCAAGAGGGCATCGGGTGGGGGGCGACAGCCATGCTGCAACATAGGCTGGAAAAGCAAGTAGGTAACGGGGGGCAGGGTTAGACTTCTGTAATCAAGCAATAAAACAAAAGCCAGCCAATTTATTGTTCATTCAAATAAAAAGGAAGTTTGCCTGTTGCATAAAACAGGCCAGCAGTACTAAACAAAGCCATCTAGTATTAAGTGCTGTGAAGAACAGTCAAAAGCAGTACAGAGCTATCTATTGGTGAAAACTGTGCATAAAGCAGTACAGCCATCTAGAGGTGAAAGCTGTGCATAAAATACAGGTTACTCACCTGTAACAGGAGTTCTAGGAATGGTATATGTTGTTCATCCACACTTATTGGCAGGTTCCTTGCGCTTTAAATCTTGCGGAAGGTCTTCAAGCTGGCTCCTCCCACCCATTGGGGTGGTAAAACTCTCGGCTCCGCCCCATGACGCCAGATCTGGCCCGGGCTGAAGCTCAGGTTGCTGCGTCAAGCCGGGAGGTCGGATAGAAAATGTGGATGAACAACCCATACCATTCCTAGAACTCCTGTTACAGGTGAGTAACCTGTATTTCTAGGGACATGGATATGTTGTCCATCCACACTTATTGGCAGACTCCTAGCAGTTCTCCGGGAGGAGGGAGGCAAGCACACCCCCTACTTAGGGAATAGAGACTGGAGAACCGAGGCCCCAAAACCAGCATCCCGGCGTGACTCGAGGCTCGATGTGGTAATGGGTAATAAAGGTGTGTGCTGACTTCCAGGTAGCAGCCCTGCAGATTTCCTGGATAGGGACGTCCCTGAAGCAGCCACCGATGCAGCAGTATGACGGTAGAATGAGCCTTATCCTCTGGGAGTCCCATGCCCGCCAACTCATAGCAGAGATCTCTGCAGGAGGTGACCCACCTGCCTATCGTCCGCTTGGCTGCAGGTCTGCCAGTGCGGCTTCAGCGTAGGTGACAAACAGCTGGCGAACCTCTCCTAATTTCAGCCGTGCGCTCCTTATAATAAGCGGCTCCTTCTAGGGTCCAAAGTATGGAGCCTGTATTCGCCTCGAGGTGTGATTGGGGTAGAACACCGCAGAGTCAACACCTGGTTAAGGTGAAACTCCGACACCACCTTCGAAGAAATTTGGTGGGGGCGTAGGACAACCTTGTCCCTGTGGAAGACCAGGTAAGCAGACTCAATGCAGAGCACCTGGAGTTCTCCCATCCTTCTGGCTGACGTGGATAGCCGCCAAGAAGGCGGTCTCCATGACAGGTGAGAGAGTTCACACCTGTGCATTGGTTCGAATGGCTTGCCCATGAGCTTTGCCAGTACCAGCAGTAAATCCCACGGAGGTGGAGGTTCTCGCACCAGAGGGAAAATGTGATCAAGGCCTTTGAAAAGCGCCAGACCACCTTCTCCTGCGCCACCGACTGCCCCTGCCCGCGCCTCGGGCAAGCAGAGATGGCTGCCAGGTGCACCTTTAGGGTCGCAACCTAAGCCCTTGACTAGAAAGGGACCATAAATAGTCCAAAATGCTTGCCAAGGAACAGGAGGAAGGGTCCAAGCTCTTACCCTGACACCAAATGGAAAACCTCTTCCATTTGAAGGCATAGCATTTCCTGGTCGACTTTAAGGGACGCCCAACGATGTTGAGGACATCATCGGAAAGACCCAAGGCCTGGAACTCTAGCCGCTCAGGAACCAGGCCATCAGGTGCAGGGATTGAAGGTCCGGATGGAATACCTTCCCTGACTGACTGAGATCAGGTCCGGGCGGGCTGAAAGCCGCCCGGGAGCCTGGAGCTGAGGCTGAGGAGATCTGGGTACCAGAACTGGCGGGCCAGTCTGGGACTATCAGAATCACCTGCGCCCTGTCCTCCTTGTCTTGAGAAGCACCTTGTGAATCAAGGGAAATGGGGAAAGGCATAAAAGAGGCCCGGGTCCACAGCCTCGAGAAGGCATCCCTGCAGCGAGCCCTGCTGAGGCGGGCATGAAACAGCCTCAGCTCGCATTCTCCCTGGAGGCAAACAGGTCCACCTGAGGTGTGCCCCAGTGGGAGAATAGATCTTGTACTACCCCGCAGGAGAGACCACTGTGAGATGCAGCCCTATGCGGCTCAGGGCATCGGCCAGGGTGTTGGAGGCTCCTGCCACATGAATGGCTAGGAGATCCGCCTCCAGGCTGCGCACTGGTGTTCCCCAGATGGGCACCCCAACCCATCAGAGAGGCATCGGTCAATAGAGACACCGCCGCTCGGGCGGACAAGCCGGATGCCCTCCTGCAGATGTGCTGGAACGGTCCACCACTGGAGAGCGCTCCACATCCCCTGGTCACTGTCACCATCTGATCCAGCGGATCGAGCGTGCTCTGACCATTGGCTGGCCAGTCCCCATTGAAGGGGAAACATGTACCAACGGGCCCAACGGACCACGCTGGTGCAGGCCGCCAGGAGGCCCAGGAAGTCCCGGCAGGATGCAATTGCCCAACATGAAATGATTGGGCAAAGGAGGAAAGAATCTCAGCCCTGTCCACCGGGAGCCATGCTCTGGCTCGGAGAGAGTCGAGTTCTGCCCCGATGAACTGGATCACCTGCTTTAAGCACCAGTTCTCGACTCTGGCCTCGCTTGACGAGGAGGCCAATCTGAGAGCAAACCTGGAGGGCCAGATCTCAGGACCGCTCCACCTCCGCTCTGGAGGGGCTGCAAATCAGCCAGTCGTCCAGGTAGGGGTACACCCGGACCCTTCGGCGCCTGCAGGAATGCTGCCACCACTGCCATGCATTTGGTGAAGACGCTGGGAGCTAGGGAAAAGGCCAAAGGGCATGGCTCCGAACTCGTGAGAGGTCTCCTCTACCCTGAAGCGGAGGAATCTCTGGTGCGGACGGACGGATTGGGACATGAAAGAACGCGTCCCTGAAGGTCCAGAGAACAGAACCACGCCTCATTCCAAGGATGGAATTATCTGAGCCAGAGTGACCATCCTAAAGGTCCGAGACCTCAGGAACCTGTTCAGGTCATGCAGGTCGAGAATGGGACGCCAGCCCCCGTCCGCTTTGGGACCAGAACTACCTGGACACAAACCCCAGGTCTGGAGGAGGATCCGCCACCTTCCTGATCACCTCTTTTCGAGGAGCAGGCGAGATCGGCTGGCGCCGACAAAGAGGCTGCAGACCCTGTAGCCTCCCGAGGGGCGACGGCTCAGAAGGGTGGGGTCTGCCGAACTCCAGGGCAGGCCCTTTCCTACCACCTCCAACACCCAACGCGTCCGTGGGTGATAGCGGACCAGGCGGAAAGTGGCGGAGCCGCCCCATGGGGAACCCAGGGTGGAGTGACGAGGCTGGAAGCGTACCCCTCAACCCGTCACTGGGCAGGCTTAGAGAGGGACCGGCCGAGGGACCTCCTGGGCCTTTACCTCCCTGCTTCCTATTAGAGGAAGCCGCAGGCTTGGGTTTGGGATGCTGCCGCAGCCTGCTGGCCCTGGTGCTGTTGGGTCGGACATGCCGAGGCATAAAAGGATGAAAGGACTTGTGCTGTTGTTGTCAACGGCCCTTGTCCTTCTGGATGGAGGTGACAGAGTCCAGAATGGCACTAGACTTTTTGATCCGCTGGAGGTGACTTTCCACCCAGGGCTGAAGAGATCGTCCCCAGAAAGGGACATCCGCCAGTTTATGCTGGGTATCCGCCGTGAAGGTGGATATCCTCAGTCATGCTCTGCGGTGCATGGCCACTGCGGCGCGAAATGATCTGGCACAGGAGTCTCCAATGTCCAGAGCCATTTGGAGCTGCTGTTTTGCCACCGCCTCTTCCCTGGTCCGTACCTGCCGGACCTGGTCTGTAGGTCGGCCGGGAGATGAGGGATCACCTGTCCAGAGAGCCCATGAGGGCGTGGGAGAAGTGTGCCATCAGCACGGCCGGCTGGCCTGCCGGAGGCCAAGGGAGGACGAGCGTACACCTTGCGCCCGCATAGTCCAGTTTTTGGACCCCTTGTCGGGGGTTGTGACATCCCTAGCGCTCCTGGAACGCCGGAAAATGCTGTCGGTGACCAACCCTCGGGCGGAGGGGTGTTCCAAAAACGGGCAAAGAGCCGGTAGTGACCGATACTTCCTGCCCACCCTGGCCGAAAAGCGCAGGACAGGAAACAGGCCGCTGCCAGAGCTCCAAGGTTGGGCCAACAATGGTTTCAGCCACCGAAAGGCCGCCATGGTGAATCCCTCGGTCCAGTATCTCCGTCCGGGATACTGGTCCGCTGGATAGGGTCTCTGGCTGCATCCCGTGGACTCCGAGATGAGCCGGCAAACCCATGAAGGACGATGGGCTGGCCCATCGACTGGCCTCGGAGGACTCCAGGTCAATGGGCCTGGAGAACAGGGAGGAGTCATCGCCGGACTACGAGGAGTCCACAAAGAGCTGCCTGGGGCTGAGCCACCTCCACCTGCCAAGGACGGTCGGGAGTGAGGGTGACCGACAACCTGTGGGCAGGCCCTGACCCAACTAAGAGTCCTAGGTCGGTGCCCCCGATTTGTGTGGAGGCGGAGGTTCCACCACAATTGTGGGGCAGCTGGTTTCGCGAACAGCTGAACCAGGCTCGGGCACCTGGCTACAGCGAGGGGTTACCGGGCCGCCGGGTGACAGCCACTTTATGGTCGGGAAGGCGACGGTGTCGGCTTGTTCCCGGACAGAAGTAACTGCTGCCACATCAGGTCCTCATAGCACAGATGCAATTTGCGCCGAAGCCTCTCTCTTCCGAGGAGGAAGACTAGAAGACGGCGGGTGCCGCTTGCCGGTGCGAGATCGAGACCGCCAATGTCGGGCGGATCAGCTGGACCGAGAGGATGTTGGCTATCAAGACCGGAACCTCAGTGTTTCCGAGACGGTCTGGGAACACCGCCTTCCTTCGCTCAGAAGCCTTTGACTGACCGCGGCACCGGGGCGCAGGCAGGTCCTGGTCTCCACCGGGGAACCGTGAAGAAGGGTTGTCAGCTTCACTAGTCGACAGCTCCATCCGACGGGTCGAGAAAAATCTCGACCGCCGACGGGTGTCTCGCCGCTGACCTGACGGGACACGTGAAGCCAGCGCCTTAGCCGCAACCTCGCCAAAGTGGAGTGTCAACTGTCCGGGAAGGGGACCTCTCCCGCCCCACGAACGCCGACAGTGGACTTATCCTTGAGTCCTTCTTTTGACAGAGAGGAATGTCTCGATGGCCCTCTCCTTCGTGGAAAGGGACTGGCAAAGCTCCTTGAAAGAAGATGAATATGAGGTACCCAGAGAGAGCGGATAAATGCCGCGACTCGAGGAAGAGGATGATGCAGCCTGAGCAGCCTCCTCCTCCTCGAGGGGCATCATCTGCTCGAGTTGCTCGCCAAGCCAGCCGCTGCTGTAACTGCCCAACGGCCTCCTTCGACTTCACCGGGTAGCGCCGGGCACCCAAGCTGTAACCGGCAGCGTGGTCTTCCAGGACGCACAAAAATGAACGGCATAACTCGCAGGCCTGTGGGTCATGGTCTAGGCCGAGGCAGTAGACGGACATGGAGTGCGGATCCGCCCTGACATTTTCGCCCACAAGGGCACCGCCAAACCGGGAGTCGATTTGTCCATCGCAGCCGTGAGGGAGAAACTTGACCAAAGTCTTGAAAATTTCAAAATAAGTTTCAGGTGAACCAAGAATTATGATCTAGTCTGACGCCAGGAGCGTTAAGGAGGGAACCTGAGCTCCAAGCGTAAGGAAGATCTGACATCATGGGGCGGAGCTAAGAGTTTTACCACCTGGGTGGGTGGGAGAAGCCAGCTTGAAGACCCTCCGCAAGACTTAAAGCGCAAGGAACCTGCCAGACAGCGTGGATGAACAACATATCCATGTCCCTAGAAGTACAGTTACATAAGAACTTACCGTAACAGTAGATCTTCGAGAAGACCGCTCTGATGTCAGTCCCACCCCCACGCCAGGTGCAGTTATAAGGAGGTCCCCAGAATCCCCAGTTCTCCCACCAGAGACTCCGCAGCTGGATGACATCAGAAGAGGAGACTGAGGAGCCGCCATCAAACGGCAATCAGAGATGCTGAGAACACCTAATCCTAGGAGAAGGATGTTGGAATGAGAATCTACCTCCAGCAGGGATGGTGGAGGGAGATGCTGTAAGAGCTGTTCTCGAAGATCTACTGTTACAGTAAGTTCTTACGTAACTGTACTATCTTACTCGAGAAACAGCTCTTGCAGCAGGTTACATCATTAGGACTGATTCCAAAGCAATAATGGAAATCCCACACCATTGGGAAGCAGGAAGGTAGAAATCCTTAATGAAACCAAAGCCTCACGACAGAAGTCCTTGAAGGACTGCTAGACCAAAACCTGCTCTTCGCCTCGATGCAATATCCAGGCTATAATGCCTGATGAAAGTGTGCACGGAGCTCCAAGTAGCTGCAGCACAGATGGCCGAGATGGACACATTCTTTAGGGCTGCAGAAGAAGGTGGCCACCCCTTGTGGAATGAACCTTGACCGCGCCCAGTAAGGGTTTGTTGCGCTCTGGTAACAGAACATGATACACTGAATGAGCCACCTGGACAGCAACTGCTTGGAAACAGGAGCTCCCATCATCCTGTGGGCAAAGGAGGCAAAAAGCTGGTCCAATTTTCGTGGTGCTTGGTTCTGGTCAGGCAGTATCGAGACACCTATGCACATCTAAGGTGTGCAATAGGCCTCCCTCGATTAGAATACTTGGGAAGTACACTGGTAGATCGATCTCCTAATTAAGGGTGACAGCTGAGACCACTATAGGCAGAAACTTAGGATTGTCCGTAGAGATACCCTGTCTTGGTTAAAACCAAATAAGGCTCTTGCACACGAGTGCATGAAGTTCAGAAATTCTTCTGGCTAAGGTAACGGCAACTAAAAACAACGCCTTCCAAGTAAGAAGATGTAGCTCAATCTGCGGCTGGCTAAAAAGGTGGTAGCGTAAGCTGCTCCAGGACAAAGGGTAGATCCCATGGCAGAATCGGATCCTTAATTGGAGGTCTAAGGTGGAGAACACCTCTCAGGAAGGCGGGTACATGTCCAACTGAAATATGGTGCATTGGCCTATAGGAGTGTGATAGGCTGAGATGGCACAGAGGTGACTTTGATCGAGGAGTAGCCAAGCTGTCTGCAAAAGAGACAGGAGGTGGTCCAAGACGGACTTTTCTGGACAGTCTAGAGGCGAAAACACCCACGCTTGAGCCCATAGGCAAAAACGGCGCCATTTCATAGTGTGAGCAGCATCAGTGGCCGGTTTTCTCACTGCCACCAGAACGCCAGCTACTCTCATGCAGACCCCATGTCGCAAAATGGCTATGTCTCTAGGAGCCAAGCTGCAGGGCTCAGCGAACGGAGGTCCGGATTGACCAAGGAGCCTCCCTCCTGAGACAAAAGTGAGAGCCGACTGGCAGAGGCACCAGAGGTTCCCGGGATAGCTGATGTAGTAGAGGGAACCAGATCTGCCTGGGCCAGAACGGCGCGATAAGTATCAGCGCCGCTTTTCTCTCGCGAGTTTCAGAAGGACCCTCTGGATCAATGGAAAGGCACAGAGGAATCTGCCCACCCAGGAGAGGGACAACGATCTCGCCAGAAAACACCAGGCCCTGGACCCTAGCGAGCAAAAATTGGGCAGTTTTGTGTTGGATGGGGACGCTAAAAAGGTCTAACTCTGGTGTACCCCATCTAGAAACAGATCCTCACTACCTCCTGGAGTAGTTCGCACTGTGGACTCTGGCTTGAGAGCGTTCAGGCCATCTGCGATGACGTTGTCCACTCCTGGGATACGAACAGCAATGAGGTTTGCACTGTGTTGCAAATCCCACACCTCATGGCCTCCTGCAAAGCGGTAGGAATGGGTGCCTCCTTGTTTGTTGAGGTAATACATCACCGTGGAATTGTCTGTTTGTAACAGAAGAGTACCCGTGGAATCTCAGACTGGAAAGCCTGCAGGGTGTAAAGAACTGCTCTCATTTCCAGGATATTTATGTGAGATGAGTCTCTTGGGCTGTCCACAGGCCCAGAGACCGGAAACGATCTAAGGTGTGCACCCATCCGAGCCCTGAGGCGCCTGTAGAGAGTGTCACAATCGGAGACGGCACAATGAAGGGGACCCCACTGATAAGATTCTTCGGATCTAGCCACCATTGCCAATCCCAGATTACAGCCTTCGTGATCCAGATTGGGAGCTGCAGATGGTCTTGCTTTTGATCCCATTGGACCCGTAGATCTACTGGGTGACCCGCATGTGGAGACGAGCAAGCGGGACTGTTGCAATGGCCGCAGCCATGTGTCCGAGCAGGCAAAGGACCAATCTGGCAGGAACAGTCTTCTTCACCAGAATGTCCCTGATGAGGGATCTGATGTGTTCTGTTCTGTCCTGGGAAGAAAAGCTTCCTGGACAGTATCCAGAACTGCACCTATGAACTGCCGAGTCTGTGACGGAACCAGGCGTGACTTCTCTTGATTGATCATGATGCCCAACGCCCTCGAACAGAGACTGAGTATAATGAATGGCGGACATCAAGGCCTCACGAGAGGGCGCCATGAGAAGCCAGTCATCCAGGTAGGGGAACACGAGTGGCCTTGTCTCCTCAGAGTCACCACTACGACCGCCATACACAGTCCGGCGAGGGCCTGCACTGATAATGGTGGCCCTGAAACTCCTAAGCGAAACTTCCTGTGCGCTTGAGCAATGGGTATATGCAGGTAAGCTGCCTGCATATCCAAAGGTGCTAGAAAGGCACCCTGCTACAGCATGGGAATGGACCTGGGACGGTCACCATGCAGAAGCGCTTGTACAGGACCGACTCGCTGAGGTTGCTGAGGTCCAGTATCGACAGAGGTCCCTGTTTTCTTGGGAACCAGAAAGAAGTGAAAATAATATCCTGCACTCCTCTGGTTCCGTGGCACGTGCTCCATCGCTTTTTCCAGAAGCGCGAGCACCTCCTGCTGTATGAGCAGGGTGTGCTGACCTGAGTAATGGGAAAGCAGTGGAGGTCTTGCGGAGGGCGGTTGAGAAATTCTATGAAGTGACCTTTCTTGACCAACTGGAACCGTCGTTGGTAATCGTCTGCCACCCTGAAAAGTGGCGAGCAATGCGACCCCGACCTTCTGTGTCCACTGATCCAGAGGAGGGCAGGAAGGAGTCATGCTGTGGCAGCACTGGTCCCTGCAGGCTGGGCCGGTTTAGAGTAGCGCTGGGCTCTGCCCAGGGATGACTTAGCCTGGGCTTTCCACTGAAAAGTGCCCTTTGTTACTGTCCGAACGCGGCAGCTGCTTTTACTGTCACGCTGGAAACTGCTCTGGTTCCTACGAAAGGAATTAGGCCTGGATCTGTACATGGCCTGTACAGATCCTGGAGTTTGTGATAACCTTCTACGAGGGTTCACCAAAAGTACTTCACTGCTGTAGGGAACATCAAGAATGTTGTTCTGTACGTCCAGGGTGAAGCCGGAGACATGGAGCCAAGAGTGTCGCTGGAGACAGATGCCTGAAACTGCAGCCTGCAGACGAGTCCGAGAATCATATGCGCTCGTAGTACTTGGGTACCCACATCAGACCCTGTGTGGAAGGTTTAGGAACTCCTCTGATCGCCATCCGAAGTTTAATCGACTAGGTCCTGGCCCTGTTCCCACAGGACGCTCTGAAATTGTACAATGTGAGTTAGGTAGTTCAGGGACCTGATAGAGCATGTAGCAGCCGAGATACATGCGCCCCCCAGGGCATCCAATTGTTTGGATTCCTGGTCCGTGGCTGTGTGCTCATGTGTTGCGGTCTTTGGGACCAGTCATGTGAGGCCGTAATGACCAGGAGTCTGCCAGAGGTTGTTGGAGCCAAGTACTGGTCCTCTCTGGGCCTTGTACAGGCGGTCAGCTTTCTTCGGCACCGCAGGAGTGGAGTGAGGACATTTCCACGCAGCCTTGTGATGTCCTGAAGGTGTCCACCAAGGGTGGCACTACCACAGGCTTTGTGTCTTTCTGACGAAGATAAACGGGCAAGGCGCTGCCTTCGGGGTCGAGGTTCTCAGCATCCCACCCCATGTTGTCCTGGATGTGCCTCATGATCTCAGAGAAAGAGGATCATCCGGAGAAGACCTGGGAAGGTCATGTGGGTCAGGTGATGGAATGCTGAGTGGAGGAGGAGATCTGGAATAATCCGAGGTATCCGATCTGGAGTCCTCCCGACAGAGTACACTGACGACATCTGGGTCGCTTAGGGCTGGGGGACCCTGATGGAGTTCTTGAGGGAGGCCTTCTCCAGTCCCTGGATCTACCCCTAGGAGGTGGAGTCTGCGCTTAGGAGTTGATGATCGCCCTGCTGGCCCTTTGGTGGAGAAGGGGTGTAGGAGGTGAAGGAGTAGGAGGAGAAGGAGGTGGAGGAGGTTTTACAGGGACCACAGCCTTTCGGATGGTGTCCCACCAGAAAGTAAAGAGGTCCTTTACTTCTTGCAGGTTCATGCCAGACAATGGGCCTGGCGTCGGTGGTCTGTCGCCGGGGTTGGACAGCAGGTTCGCGGGTTATCTCCGGGTGGGCAAGGTTTCCTCGGAGCCCGGCATCCTCAGTGTCGCCCACCTGGTCTTCGGACAGCGCCGTGTCCTCTCCGCTGAATCCCTGTGACCGTGTCCACCGTGACTGGGGGTGGTCTTCGCCCGTGAATGCGGGCAGACGCCGGTCGCCACGACGCCTTCGGTCCAGCGAATGCCCGCTGGCGCCTGGTGCCTGGCTGGTGTCCACGGCTCCAGCGAACGCCTGGTCGACCAGATGCTTGGCCGACGCCGGGGCTTGGCCGACATCGGGTATGACGTCAGGTCTTTAGTCTCCTGGGTGGTGGATCCGGACCTCTGGGAGGCTGGGAGACCGACCTGGAGTTGGGGTCCCGACGCCAGGTCGATGAGAAAGACTTGTATGCTCGGAAGACTTGGAAGAGGCCTGAGAGGGAGTGGAGGAAGCCGAGGCCTTTAAGTCTTGAAGGGCTGAAGAGTCAAAGGCCACCTGAGGCTCGGACTTTGACCAGAGGGGCTGAGAACGAGCCCTGGAGGGAGAGTGGTCCGACCTGGTGGAGCCTGAGCTATGGGAGTCCGAGGTCCGGTTCAGGGATCTGGACCTTACTCTCTCCAGTGTTTGTCCCAGTGTTTATGGGCCTTGAAAAATAATCGCCCCTGGAGGAAGGTTCTTGGTCCATCCTACTAAGTTTTTCTTCCAGCAGGTAAGTCTGAAGTGCCTCTCTGGACGCAGATGCTGGAAGCGGCTGTTGAACCCTTGGCAGAAGGTGCAGGCTTGGTGTCGGGTCCGGCCTAAGCACCGCACACAGGAGGAATGAGAATCCTTAAAGGGATCTGTTTTCTGCAGACACACTTGGAAAGGTGTCCTCAAGTGAAGGAGTTGGAGAGGACATCAGTTTGGAGAAACTCTTGAAGTTCCAAGTCATCGTGTGCTAGGTAGAGACCGAAAGACCAATGCTAGCGAGTCGATGGCGGGAAAAGAACTGGGGATTCTGGGGACCGCCCCTTAGATACTGCACCTGACGCGGGGCGGACCGACGTCGGAGGCGGTCCCCGCTGAATACTGTTGCCAGAAAATTTCTGTGGGGTCCTGGCGCCTGCCGGCCAGTCCTAATGGTGTAACCTGCTGCAAAAGCTGTTGTCAAGTAAGATCATAAAAGCAGTACAGCCATCTAGAGGTGAAGGCTGTGCATAACATAAAGCAGTACAGCCATCTAGAGGTAAAAGCTGTGCATAACAAAGCAGAACAGCCATCTAGAGGTGAAAGCAATGCATAAAGCAGTACAGCCATCTAGAGGTGAAAGCAGTGCATAACATAAAGCAGTACGCCATCCGAGATGAAAGCAGTACAAACAAAGCATCAGCTATCTAGAGATGAAAGCAGTGTATAACAAAGCAGTACAGCCATCTAGTGGTGAAAGCTGTGCATAACAAAGCAGTACAGCCATCTAGAGGTGAAAGCAGTGCATAACAAAGCAGTACAGCCATCTAGAGGTGAAAGCTGTGCATAAAGCAGAACAGCCATCTAGGTGAAACTGTGTATAACAAAGCAGTACAGCCATCTAGAGGTGAAAGCAGGTCAAAACATAAAGCAGTACGCCATCTAGAGGTGAAAGCAGTGCATAACAAAGCAATACGCCATCTAGACGTAAAAGCTGTGCATAGCAAAGCAGTACAGCCATCTAGAGGTGAAAGCAGTGCATAACATAAAGCAGTAATGCCATCTAGAGGCGAAAGCAGTGCATAACACAAAGCAGTACAGCCTTCTAGAGGTGAAAGCAGTGCATAACATAAAGCAGCACGGCCATCTAGAGGTAAAAGCTGTGCATAACAAAGCAGTACAGCCATCCAGAATTGAAAGCTGTGCATAACAAAGCAGTACAGCCATCCAGAAGTGAAAGCTGTGCATAACAAAGCAGTACAAGTACAGTCACCTAGAGGTGAAAGCTGTGCATAACAAAGCAGTACAGCCATCTACAGATGAAAGCAGTGCATAATAAAGCAGTACAGCCATCTAGTGGTGAAAGCAGTGCATAACATAAAGCAGTACGCCATCTAGAGATGAAAGCTGTTGACAACAGTCCAAAGCAAGTAGCCATATAGCAGTTAAAACCACAGGAATAAAAAGACCTAGAATGGAAGTCCCTAATCGTGAGGACGGCGGACGTGTCACATTACATGCCTGCTGTATGCAGGCAGACTAAAGTACAGTTACGTAAGAACTTACCGTAACAGTAGATCTTCGAGAGAGGCTCTTGCAGGTAATTACATATCGGACTGACACCGCCGCAGCAGGACCCCACGGAAAAATTTCGAGCTAGCAGTCCTGGCGAGGGACCACCCCCACGCCAGGTGACCAGCGCCATACGACGTTGGTATAAAGGGGCGTCCCGGACGCCGCCTTTCCAGTTCTTTCCCGCCACAGGCCAGGAAGGACCAGACATGAGGAAGCGGATGATTCCATTCCTGGAAAAGGAGCTGAAAAGCCTAGGGGATGGAGGGCGGGTAGAGCTACTGCAAGAGCTCTCCTCAAAGATCTACTGTTACGGTAAGTTCTTACGTAATTGTACTATCTTACTTCAAGAGGGCTCTTGGTAGGTAATTACATATAAGACTGAATCCCAAGCAGTCTGGAACAAAGAACAGGCACCGGAAGGAGGAAACTACTCCAAGAAGTAGCTCTAGCCGCGGCAACCTCAAGACAGGAGGTTTTGCAAACAGCTCGCTCAAGCCTGCTCTCACGGAGAGAGGCAATGTCCAAACTGTAGTAGTTTCAGCCAGAAGGTATGGACGGAAGTCCAGGTGGCAGCAGCACATATGTCTGCTGCAGACACATTCTTGAAACAAGCCACAGAGGCAGCTACTCCTCTTGTAGAGTGGTTTCCGACTTGACCCGGGAGGGTCTTGTTGTACTTGTCATAACAGAAAGTGATGCAATGAGCAACCACTTAGACAGGCATTGCTTGGAAACAGCATTGCCTTCCTTTTGTGAGCAAAAGAGACTAACAACTGATCAGTTTTTCTGAGATCCTTTGTCCTGTTGGTGTAGTATCTAAGAATCCGTGAACATCCATAGTATGGAGTAAATATTCCCTTGGTTAGAGTACTGCGTAAAAAGGCAGGTAGCTCTATGGACTGATTTAAGGTAGACTCTGCTACTACTTTAGGTAGAAACTTAGGATTAGTGAAGAGCAACTAGTTCTTTGTGAAAAATCAAGTAGGGATTTTGCACATCAGGGCCTGAAGCTCGGAGATTCTTCAAGCAAGTAATGGCCACCAAGAAGAGAGTCTTCCATTTAAAGAAATTTCAAATCTGCAGAAGCTGCAGGTTCAAGGGAGAAAGAGTAAGTTTCTCGAGGACAAAATTCAAGTCCCAAGGGGGAGCAGGAGTACAGATGGGGGCCCTCAGATGGAGAAGCCCTCTGAGAAAGGTCTTGGAGACCTCCAGTCGACGTAAAGCTTTACTCATGAAAAGAACATGGTAGGCTGAGATAGCCACCATGTGAACCTTCAAGGAGGAAATGGCTGAGACCCAGATCGAACAGATGACGCAAGTACTCCAGCAGAAAGGCCACTGAACTGGAGAAAGGCTCCACGCTCTTGGAGGCTGCCCAAATAGAGAACTCTTCCATTTCATGGCATGAGTGGACCTGGTGGATGGCTTTCTAGCCTCCACTAAAATCTCTGCCACTTTTGGAGAGACTCCAAACGGGATTGGCTAGGTCTGCAGAAGCCATGCACGGAGTTGAAGGATTTGAGTCCTGGATGCACCAGGGTCCCTGGTCCTGGGTCAGCAAACCTCGAGATAGAGAAAGAGGAAGAGGAGGATCCTATGAATATTGTTGTAGAAGAAAAGAACCAGATTTGCCTGGGCCAGAAAGGAGCGATCAGAATCATTCTCACTCCTTCTAAGGCTAGTTTCTGCAATACTGTGGGAGCAGAGGAATTGTGGGAAAAGCATAGACTAATCTGTCCTTCCAATTTAGAGAAAGCCGCTCCAGCAACCTCGCCTGAAATGAGCGAGCAAAAAATGGAAGTTTTCATGCTTTGGGGAGAAGCAAACAGGTCTACCTGTGGAGTCCCCCAAAGCTGAAAGATATCGCCTAGTACCCCTTGGTCCAGTTCCCACTTGTGTGCCTGAGCAGAAGAGCGGCTTAGCTTGTCTGCCAGAGTGTTGTCGACTCCTGGAACATGAATCGCCGTTAGGTGAAGGTCGTGTTGTGTTGCCCAATCCCAAACCCTCATTGCCTCCCTGCAAAGAGGGTAGGACCAAGTTCCCCGTTTGTTGATGTACCACACTACGCACATGTTGTCCGTCCTGACGGCTAGGTGGCCGGAAGGATGTTGGTGAAGGGCTTGACAGCTGTGACAACACTGCCCAAGCTCGAGCACATTGATGTGGAGAGCTTGCTCCAGCCTCGATCAGCAGCCCTGGGTCCGATGAGGACCTAGATGGGCTCCCAACCTTCGCTGACGCCTGTAGTCAGAGTCTGGGAGGGGAGATGAAAGAAAGGGACCCTCCAAACAGGTTCTCTCGAACCATCCACAATTGCAAGTCTCGCACATCAGCGATGGGAGATCAGAACTAATTGATCTAGGTCGTCCAGAAGTTGATCCCACTGAGAGCGAAGAGTCCATTGAGAGATCCTCATGTGGAGTCGAGCTCGGGGACCGCCGAAATAGCAGCCGCCATGAGCCCCAGAAGACGGAGGACCGACTCGCCGAGACCCTCCTGGTCTGATAGCAGGGAATCTGAGTTTGAAGAGAGGCCGCTCTGTTCAGAGGCAGGAAGGCCTTGTTTCACGGTCGTGATCGAGGATGGCCTCGATGAACTGTAGCCTCTGGGAAGGATCCAGATGAGACTTGAATGGTAGATGATAATACCAAGCAAGTGAAAACCTGCTGGGTGAGGGAGAGAAAACGCAGGAGTTCCTCCCTGGACAAGGCCATGAGCCAATCGTCCAGGTAAGGAACACCTGTACTCCCCATAGAATCTAGGTGGGCCGCTACCAGCCAGGCATTTGGTAAATACTGGGGCCAAGGATAGACCAAAGGGAGCACCTTGAATTGGTAGTGGTCCCCTGAAACGCAAAACTAAGGTACTCTGGCGAGAAAGGCGAATGGGTATGTGCAGACAGGCATCCTGCATATCCAGTGCACAAAGCCACTGACTCGGCCGAAGGAGGGGCAGAAGGCTCTGCAGGACAGCATCCTGAACCTTTTGTTCAATATAAAGATTCAGGAACTGAGATCTAGAATAGGTCTGAGATCTCCCGCTCTTTGGGACCAGGAAGAAATGGAATAGCAACCCGTCCCTTGAAGATGAAGAGGGACGGGTTCTATCGCCTGCTTCGAGAGAAGGGCGAGATTTCTTCCCGACCAAAGGAAGATGTTCCCTTGAATAAGACGACTTTAGAGGTGGGTGGCGGGGTGGTTTCTGAAGAAACTCTATGGAATGCCCTTCCGCTATAAGCTGGAGCACCCAAGAATTCGGGTTATCCTCTCCCAACCCAGAAGGTGGAGGAAACCTCCCTCCTACCGGTTCCTCTGGGAAGTCCACAGGCGGTGGAGAGGAAAGGAGTCAGGTGTGTGAGGCAGCGCCGCGCTGAAGCACCCGCTGCTTTTGGGCGGGGCTTAGCAGCCGCGGGACCTGACGCTTTGTGGCCCGCCTTCCTGTGGTTTTGCCTTTGGCCGACTCGCTGCGAAAGGGACGGTGCTGCTGTTGTTGAGGACGGTACATGGAATCACAGATTTCAGAGCTGTCCCTTCTCCTGCAAGTCGGTGATGATGTCCTTGACATCACCCCGAAGCACTGACCGGAAAGGTACTTTCTGAATAGCGGATTGCACCTCCGGGACCAATCCTGACATGCGGAGCCAGGCATGATGCTGTAGACCCACGGCGAAGTGGAGTTCGCCGCAGTGTCCACTGCATCGTATGTCGCCTGCAAAATGTGGCGACTGGCCAAACAAGCAGAACGACGAGGTCGGCTAACTCCTGTTTGACTTGGGAGTCAGACAAGGAGTCCAGCTGGATTCCACCTGGGTAAGGACAGCCTTCTGGTAATCCCCATGTGGCGACGAGTTCAGGACCCAATTCCCAGTGTGGAGGAGGCAAATCTTTCTTCCATACTGGTCCAGAAGGCGAGATTCCTTATCAGGAGGGGACGAGCTCAGATGTTTTGGGTGTGCCGACTGGCCACAGCGTTAATCACGACCAAGTCCGCCCGAGGGTGAGAGTCCAAGTAGTCAACACCCTCGGAGCCTGGTAAAGCCTGACTTCCTAGGAAGTGGGCTAACGCCAACGGCTGTTTCCATATCATGGTAACAAGGTCGGCGTGAGGCTCTCATCCAGGGTGGCACTAATGTAGGAGCTGTCACGGGCAGATCCAAATGTTCAGCAAGTTTCAGTCGCTGAGGAGCTGGTTCCAGAGAGTGCCACTGATGTACTGCCTGGATTTTTCTAAGCAACTCCGTGGAAAGATGGATCCTCTGGAGGAGAATTCGGAGGAGTCCCTCGCCAGGGTTTCACGGAGAGCGGGTTTCGTTCTCTCTCGGAGCATCCTCATAAGAGTCCGAGGAATCCGAGAGTGAAGAAGAAGAAGAAGAAGAAGAAGAAGAAGAAGAAGAAGAAGAAGAAGAAGAAGAAGAAGAAGAAGAAGAAGAAGAAGAAGAAGAAGAAGAAGAAGAAGAAGGAGAAGAAGAAGGAGAAGGAGAAGGAGAAGGAAGGAGAAGGAGAAGGAGAAGGAGAAGAGAGAAGAAGAAGAAGAAGAAGACGACTGCCTTACTCGACTCGGGAAGGAACAGGTTCCTTGGGTGGTACCTCATAAACGCTGTCCTGCCCCTCTCTGGACCAAGAGGGAGAGCTCTGAGTCTGGAGGTGGTGAGGAGTCTGCCGCCTCGGACGCACGGGAGCCTGGGGGCGGCACCGCCATCATAAGGCGGCTCTCGACCTCCTGGTGAGCTGGAGCTCAGCCTCGCCTACCAGAGCAGATTATCCTGCAGATCCACCGCGCCGTGGGGAAGTGGAGGTGCAGGAGGAGGGGAAAACTGTATGGGTTATACCTGATGGCGAGTATCCAAACCGCCGCGGAAACCTGGCGCCTGGTACCGCGGCACTGGAAAGATGGGTGTTGGGTACGCGCCGCTGGATACTGCGGTCCCGGTACGATGGCGATCGGATAAGACGGCAGGTACCGGGAGGGCTGCCGGAGCAGATGGCCCGCCGGGCGCCTCACGGGCGGTCCATATTGGGGGTCCGGAAGGCGAGGGCCCGACGGAGGGGAACATCCGGAAGCGGGATGTCTCCTGGAGCTGGTAGAACCGTGTCGGTGCCGCGCCAGAGGTACCGTAGAGGTACCGCATCGGGCCGCATCCAGGGGCCGACGCCAGATCCGCTCAACGGAGCAGGGTCTGACGGAGGAGGAAGATCTCGCATCGTCCGGGATGGAGAAGAGAAATCCTCGGTCAGGCTGGGGTGACTCTGCCTCTCGACGGCAGCGAAGGCTGCGGGAACCGGGCACGCATAGACGGGAGGGTCTGTCGCCGGTTCCGCGTTCGCCGAAAGGCCGGAGGAGCCGGCGTCCACTTACGGAGCTATCACCGAGGTGGGCCGAGGAGAAGGATCGCCAGGTCCAGTGGGGTAGAGGTCGCGCGCCGCCTCAAGGGTCGGGCGCCTTATCGACTCTTCATGCGGACGCCGGAGGAGCCGACGCCTCGACAGAGGAGTCGCCACGCCGAAGGCCAAGCCTGCGGCCCGGAACGGGGGCAGGAGGCCTCCATTAGCCCGGAGGCGCCTGCAAGGCCCGAGCGCGAGCCAGACGGGTGGGCCGACGCCAGCCTTCAAAACCTTGGAGGCGGCCGCCGGTTACCTTTAGTCCCAGCGCTCCAGCGGGAGACGCCGTAGAGGAGGTCTTCTCCGGTGCCTTTCCTTGTCCTTTTCTGATCTCCTTCGGGAAGTGGATGCCTGCCTCGGTTTTTCAACTCCTTTCCATAGAAGACATCTTTTCTTGAGGAGATGGGCTTCAGGGACTGTTGGCGCCGTACGGGTAGTCGCATTGAAGTTGAGGCAGTGCTGACACTTTTCGACGGGTGATCGGGGCCTAGCAGAAAAGGCACAGGAATGGCCCTGTGTGGCAGTTACGCCGCATTTAGTCGCACTTGTTTTGTGCTCAAGGGTGTAGGGGACAACATACACCGACGATGACCTGACGTTATAATGGAAAAATAACTAATTTTCGGTAAAACCGACGTAAAGATAGGGCCGAATAAAAGCATGAACTTTATCGCTGAGATACTGCACGAAGTAACGGCGGAAAGAACTGGAAGGCAGGCGCCTGACCGCCTTTATCCCGACGCCGTATGACGCCGTCACCTGATCGGGGCAGTCCTCGCCAGAGACCGCTAGCTAGAAAGTTTTCCGTGGGGTCCTGCCGCCGGTGCCAGTCCTATATGTAATCACCTACTGCAAGAGCCCTCTCAAGTAAGATCATCCATTTCAGCTTTTAATTCTATAGTAAGGATGACACAATGGGCACAACTGAAAAAACTACCACCAAGTTTTGCACTTAGTGACTCCAGTCAGTGGCTTCCTCAATTCTTGACTCCTGACTCACTCTAAATCTCACATAGGATCTGCCAGTGCTTGCCTATACAATCACTCATGATTTTAACAATGGGACCCCTAGAAGTATTACGCTTTAATTATTGATTTCATTTCTATACTTTCACTGCCACATTTACATTATACACCACATAGTAGGACCAGATGGGTACGACTGCAAGCACCAGGAACGCAGAGTGTGACGAGCACTTTAATGCAGACACCTAATATCAGAATGGAATAGCCTACTGGAGCATCATCATGCAGCATTAACAGGCCTTCCATTCTAGGTTTTTGATTTCTATGGTTAAAACTATGGACACAAGGCCAAAGCAATACAGCCATCTAGTGGTGAAAGCTGTACATAACAATCCAAAGCAATACAGCTATCTAGTGATGAAACCTGTACATAACATGAAGCAATACAGCCATCTAGTGGTTAAAGCCGTGCAGAACAGCTGGCTCAGTGGGTTGAGGCATCTGTGCCTCCCTGCTGCCACACTGGTGACCTGGGATCAGGAACGGACTCTGATCACTTGGGGCTCAGCCAGGAGGGAAGGCTGAGCATCCGAGGACAGCTCTTCCTCGGAAGGGGGGTTCTTGTGACTCACCATTCGACTGCCACCTGGCATGGAGGAGTCCCCAACCAGGGAAAGGTGGGCATACATCATCCTCGGAGCGCTTAAGCCGCAGACTGAACGGAGGCTGTTCCATGAAGCCCTCCCTACAAGTACCAGCAGCCCACCCGGTCTAGCAGAGACGGACGGAGACATGGGATGGCCGTGGTGCAATGGGACAGGGCTGATACAGCCATCTAGCCTGCCACAAGGAGCTAGTAAGTGAAAATACAGGGTGGGGGAAGGAGTACAGCCACCTAGCCTAGTGATGAAAGCTGTGAATAGCAGTACAAAGCAATACATCTCCAAAAGCTGTGGATAACAGTTCAAAGCAATGCAATGCAACTATCTAGTGTCAGTCTATGGGGCTGCAAGTATCAAAGTAAAGGAGTGCTCTAACCTTCCAGCTAGTAGGATTTCCCTGCAGTTGAATGGTGAGAGCGGCTGCCTTCAGGACCTGGGTTCACCAGCTGGATTCCCAATGATGGCCGGAGGTGTGTCTGCCCAAACAGAGAGGGCAGATAAAACAAAACATAACCCACAGTGTAACGGAATCCCTGTGTTGTCACAGTTGGGGGTGGGTGGGTGAGACTAACAGTTATACAGAGATAGTGGGTTTGGTGGAGAGTTTAAAAGGCCGGAGGGATAGTGAGTTGGGTGGTAGAGATTAACAGATGTACAGTGAGAGGTGGTGGGAGAGACTAACAGATGCATTGAGAGATAGTGAGGTGAGTGGGAGAGCATTACAGGTGTGCAGCGTGACAGTGAGGTGGGTGAGTTAGAATAACAGATGTAAAGAGCTGGGTGGGTGAGAGCTAAATAAACATTCAGAAATAATGGTGTGGTGGAAGACATTAACATACGTACAATGAGATAGTGGGGTAGGTGGGAGGTATGAAAAATTACTCACCGTAGTAATCTTTCTTCCAAGGGTCCTTTAGCATCACTAACGATAGCAGTTAGCTGGCTAGGTGCAACTGCCCCAGAGGTATGCCTTTAAGATAATGAGCTTAGCATTGCCAATCAGAAAAAGAGTAGGGAAGTGTGCTGAGGGAGGGCAGCCTGAAGGGCATCAGAATTTTTTCAAAGATAAATGGGCACATGCCCCAAAAGTGAACCAATAGGATTCAAAAAACATGCAAATGTCAAACAGATTTTAAGAAGCCAAGCAAAAAGCATTTTAAGTGCAGAAACAAATTTGGTAATACAACTGAGAACAGAGCCCTTCTAAAAGGTGAACAGGGAGGAAGGTGGGATTTATTGATGCTAAAGGACCCCTTGGAAGAAAGAAGATTACTACGGTGAATAATTTTTCTTCTCACCCCAGGAGTCCTTTAGCATCCGTAACAGCAGATTACAGAGCAGTACCAAGTGGAGGTGGGCAGAGAACCTACTTAGGAAAGAGGCTCTGCAGAACCGCCTCTGCCAAATCTGGCATCAGATCTGACTGCACATCCAGGCAGTAATGCTTGATGAAAGTGTGACCGATTTCCAGGTAGCTGCCTTGCAGAAATCCAGAATGGGTCACGCCTCTCAGCTGCCACAGAGGCTGCAGTGCCCTGGTAGAATGGACTGAGCCCTTTCAGGAGGTTGATGACCAGCTTTTTGTAGCAGAACCTAATGCAAGAGACTAACCAGCAGGAAATAGTTCTCTTGGTAGCTGGTTTCCTCTGCCTACATCCCCGCAGGTGAGGAACAACTGAGTGAAAAGAGCTCTGAACTGCCTAGTATGCTCTAGGTAGTAAAAGAAAACTCAACATCCGGACTGTGGAAGTTATGCTCGACAGGAGTGGATTTCTCAGTAAAGATAACAGAGTAATAGACTGGTTAAGGTGAAACTCTGCAACCACCTTAGGCAGGAAATACAGGCTACTCACCTGTAACAGGAGTTCTAGGAATGGTATATGGTGTTCATCCACACTGTCTGGCAGGTTCCTTGCCGCTTTAAATCTTGCCGCAAGGTCTTCGTTGGCTCCTCCCACCCACCGGGTGGTAAACTCGGCCCACCCCATGACGCCAGATCTACCCGCTAGAAGCCAAGTTGCGCGTCAAGTCGGGAGGTCGGTGGGTTGCGTGGATGAACATATATCATTCCTAGAACTCCTGTTACAGGTGAGTAACCTGTATTTCCAAGGACATGGATATGTTGTTCAATCCACACTTATTGGAAGACTCCAGCAGTTCTCCGGGAGGAGGAGGCAAGATGCATCACCCTACTTGGGAAATTAGGACTGAGAACCGAGGTCCCAAAACCAGCATCCCGGCGTGACTCAAGTCGATGTGGTAGTGGGTAATGAAGGTGTGTGCTGACTTCCAGGTAGCAGCCCTGCAGATTTCCTGGATAGGGAGGTCCCTGGAAGCAGCCACCGATGCAGCAGTATGGCAGATAGAATGAGCTCTTATCCCTCTGGGAGGCTCCATGCCCAACCTGTAAGAGAGATCTATGCAGGAGGTGACCCACCTGCCTATCGTCCGCTTGGCTGCAGGTCTGCCAGGTGCGGCTTCAGCGTAGGTGACAAACAGCTGGCGAACCTCTCCCGAACTCAGCCGTCCGCTCCTTGTAACAAGAGAGCGCCCTTCTAGGGTCCAAAGTATGGAGCCTATATTCGGCCTCCGAGGTGTGATTGGTAGAACACCGCAGAGTCAACACCTGGTTAAGGTGAAACTCCAACACCACCTTCAAAGGAGTTTCGGTGGGGTGCAGGACAACCTTGTCCCTGTGGAAGACCACATAAGGAGACTCTATGGAAAGCGCCTGGAGCTCTCCCATCCTTCTGGCTGACGGATAGCCACCAAGAAGGAGTCTTCCACGACATCTGGGAGATATTACACCTGTGCATCAGTTCAAATGGTTTGCCCATGAGCTTAGACCATACCAGCAGTAGATACCACGGAGCTGGAGGTTCTCGCACCAGAGGATATGTGAGCAAAACCTTTGAAAAGCACCCAATCACCTTCTCCGCACCACCGGCTACTTTCCAGCCCGCGCCTGCAAGCAGAGATGGCTGCCTTAGGCACCTTAAGGGTCATCGATCAAGCCCTAGCTGAGAAAGGGACCACAGGTAGTCCAGAATGCTGGCCAAGGAACAGGAGGAAGAGCCCAACCCTTATCCTGACACCAAATGGAGGATCTTTCATTTGAAGGCATAGCATTTTCTGGTTGACTTACGGGATGCCTCAACAACGCTGAGGACCTCGTCGGAAAGACCCAAGGCCTGGAACTCTAGCTGCTCAGGAACCAGGTAGTCAGGTGCAGGGACTGAAGGTCCAGGTGGAGTACCTTCCTGGTTGACTGAGATCAGGTCCGGCGGGCTGGAAGCCGACTCGGGAGCCTGAGCTGAAGATGAGGAGATCTGGATAGCAGAACTGGCGGGGCCAGTCTGGGGCTACCAGAATCACCTGCGCCTTGTCCCTCCTCACCTTGAGAAGCACCTTGTGGATCAAGGAAAATGGGGAAAGGCGAGAAGAGGCCCGGGGTCCACGGCCTCAGAAGGCATCCCTGCAGCGAGCCTGGCTAAGGGGCAGGCATGAAACAGCCTCAGCTTCACATTCTCCTGGAGGTAAACAGGCCCACCTGAGGTGTGCCCCAGTGGGACAATAGATCTTGTACTACCTCTGGCAGGAGAGACCACTTGTGAGATGCAGCACCTATCCGGCTTAGGGCATCAGCCAGAGTGTTGGAGGCTCCTGCCACATGGATGGCTAGGAGATCCGCCTCCAGTCTGCTCACGAGACTAAGTGTGAGAGCCTCTGCACAGAGGCAAGGGAGAGCTGCCCGCCTCTGGCGGTTTAGGTAGTACATGATTGTGGTGTTGTCTGTGTGGACCTGGACCATTTGACCCCGCATAAACGGAGCGAAGGCGTGAGGGCTAGTCGGACCGCTCGACGCTTCAGCAGGTTGATGTGGCATCGAGACTCTGAGGGGACCAGAGGCCCAGGGCTCTGAGCCCCCCAGATGGGCACCCCAACCCATCAGAGAGGTGTCGGTCATTAGAGTGACTGTTGGCTCTGGCGGACAAACGGGATACCCTCCTGCAGAGCAGCTGGAACAAGCCACCACTGGAGAGTGTTCCACATCTCCTGGGTCACCATCACTGGCTAGTCCAGAGGACCGCTGCCAGACCACTGGGCGGCCAGCCCCCAATGAAGAAGACGATGTGCCAGCGGCCTAACGGACCACGCCGTGCAGGCCGCCATGAGGCCCAGGAGGCGAGGAAGTATGGGGCAGGGCTCATTGCTAGAAATGACTGGGCAAAGGAAGAAAGAACTTCCACCTGTCCGCTGGGAGCCTGTCGTTTGGCTCAAAGAGAGTCAGCTCTGCCCCGATGAAGAGTATCACTCGTTGTACGAAGTCTCGATTTGGCCTCGCTGATGAGGAGGCTAATCTGAGAGCAGACCTGGAGGGCCAGATCCCTGGACGCCTCCACCTCTGGCTTAGAGGAGGCTGCAATCAGCCAGTTGTCCAGGTAGGGTACACCCAGACCCCTTGGCGCCACAGGAATGCTGTCACCACTGCCATGCACTTGGTGAAGACCCTGGAGCTGGAGAAAGGCTCAAGGGCATGGCCCGAACTCATAAAGGGACCCCTCCGCTCTGAAGCAGAGGAATCACTGGTGGGACAGACAGACTGGGATGTGAAGAACACGTCCTGGAGGTCCAGAGAACAAAACCACATGCCTAGTTCCAAGGATGGAATAATCTGAGCCAGAGTGACCATCCTGAAAGTTTGAGACCTTAGGAACTTGTTCAGGTCGTGTAGGTCTAAAATGGGGCGCCAGCCCCCCCATCCGCTTTGGGACCAGGAAGTACCTGGACACAAACCCTGGGTCTGGTGGAGGATCCGCCACCTCCTGATCACCTCCTTTTGGAGGAGCAGAGCAATGTCGGCTGGACGTGAGCCGACAGAGGCGCTTTCTGACTTACAGCCCCTCTCCATGGGGGCGGACGTTGACAGGATGGGGCCTGCTCGAATTCCAGAGGCAGACCTCTTCCCTACCACCTCCAACACCCAGCGGTCTGCAGTGACAGCGACCAGGCGGAAAGGAAGTGGCGGAGCCGCCTTCCACGGGGAACGGGGTGATGAGGCTGGGGCTGACACCTCAACCCGTCACTGGGCAGGCTCGGAGGAAGGACCAGTCAAGAAACCTCCTGAGCTGTTTCTCCCAGCTTCCTGCTAGAGGAAGCTGCAGGCTGACTTTGGGGTGCCAACTGCTGAGCCTGCTGGCCCTGATGTTGGTGTTGCTGGGCCGGACGTGCCACAGGGCAAGCCGAAGGGCTTAACGCTGTTGCTGGCGCCTTGTCCTTCTGGGCAGTCGTGACCAAGTCCAAGGTGGCACTGCACTTCTGATCCTCTGCAAATGACCTTCACCCTGGGACCGAACAAGTCGGTCCCAGAAACGAACGCCTGCTAGCTTCTGCTGGGTATCCGCCTGTGAAGGTGGAGATCTGCAGCCAAGCTTCTGCAGCGCATGGCCACCGCGCCGCTACTAACTGGCACAAGAGTCTCCAATGTCAAGAGCAGTTTGGAGCAGTTGCTTTGCCACCGCCCTTCCCTGATCCGCACCTGCTTGACCATAGTCTGGAGGTCAGCAGGAGATGAGGAATCACCTCATCCAGGGGAGCCCAAAAGGGCATGGGAAAGGTGTGACCATCAGTATGGCCAAACTGGCCTGACGAAGGCCAAGGAGGACGCAGCGTAAACTTTACGCCCAGAACAGTCCAGTTTCTTGGACTCTTTATCGGGTGACTTGCCCACGTCCCGGCGTTCCGAGCACCGGAAAACTCTGTCGGTCACCAACCCCTCCACAGAGGGGTGCTCCGAGAATCCGAGAGTGAGCCGGTGGAGACGGCATACTTCCTGGCCATCCTGGCAGAGGAGCTGGACAAGAAGCCGGTCGCTGCCTTAGCTCCAGGGCCGGACCAACAATGGCTTCAAGCCAAGGAAAGGCCTCCGTGAGGAGAATCCCTCGGTCCAGTATCTCTGTGAGGGGAACCTTGGCCCGCTTTGATACGGGTTCAGCTTCATCCCAGTAGATTCTGAGATGAGCCAAGCAATCCCATGAATGAGCATGGGCTCTGGTCCACCGACTGTCCCTAGAGGACTCCAGGTCGAGAGGCCTGGAGAACAGGGAAGAGTCATCATCAGACTCCGGGAGTCTGCAAACAGCTGCCGAGGATCTGAGCCACCCTCCACCTGCCGAGGATCATCAAGAGTGAGGGTGACCGACAACCGATGGGGCAACCATGACCCGACCGAGAATCCTGGGTCGGAGCTCCGATGTTCGCTAGAGGCAGGGTTCCACCACAATGGGTGGTGCAGTTGTTTTGGCCAACAACCGCGCCCAGTTTCAGCCACCGATGACCACGAGGGTTGTTTCGGTCGTTCAGGTGACAGCCACTTAATGGCCAGGGAGGCGACGGAGTCGGCTTGCTCACGGACAAAAGGAGCTGCTGCCACATCAGATCCTCGTGGCGCCAGCGCAACTTGCACTGGAGCCTATCCTCCCGAGGAGGGCGATGATGAAGATGAGCAGCGCTGCCGCTTCCCTCGGTGCGAGACCAAGACTGCCGATGCGGTAGGATCGGCGTGGCTGGACCGAGAGGAGGTCCGAGACCGAGATCAAGACCACCGGTGTTTCTGAAGGTGGGTCTAGGAGGGAGGCGGGGGTAACCGTTCCTCCTGGGATCAGGAACCTTAACGGAGACTCGGCACAGGAGGCAGAGGCAAGTCCTCGGTTTCCACGAGGGGACCGTGAAGGAGGGTTGTTGGCTTCTCCAGTTGACAGCTCGTCTGATGGGTCGAGAAAATCTCGACTGCGCCAGCGGCATCTCGCCAGCTGACCTGGCGGGACACTCGGAAGCCAGCGGCCTTAGCCGCAACCTCGATCAAAGTCAAGCCGCCGACTCTCCAGAGAAGGGACCTCTCCTGCTCCCACGAACGTCGATGGTGGGACTTACCTTAAGAGTCCTTTTCATGGACAGAGAGGAATGTCCGATGGCCCTCCCTTAGTAGAGCGGGACTGACAAAGCTCCTTGAAAGAAGCCGAGTAGGAGGAGCCCACGAGCAGCATAAATGCCGCGACCAGGAAGAAGAAGAGGCGGCCTCGCCGCCGCCTCCTCGAGGGCGATCATTTGCCTGCTGCTCAGCTGACCCACCGCCAGACATCGCCATTGGGCCTCCTTCGACTTTACCAAAGGAATACGCCTTTACGGGCGCCCAAGTTGAAGTCTGCAGCACGTCTTCAAGAACGTTGACCGAGAATGACTTGCACACTCGCAGGCCTGCAGATCGTGATCGAGCCTAAGGCAGTAAACGACGGGAGTGCAGATCGGTCCGAGACATTTTCTGCCCACAAGGGCACCGCCAAATCCGAGTCGATTGTCCATCGCAGCCGAGAAGGAAGAAAAGACCAAGTCTTTTAAACTTTAGAATAAGTTTCGGTTTAACGAAGAGTGTGAATCCAGGCCTAAACGCAGAGCGCTAAGGCAGGAACCTGAGCTTCAAGCGGTAGGAAGATCTGGCGCCATGGGGCAGAGCTGAGTTTTACCACCCTGGTGGTGGGAGGAGCCAGCTTGAAGACCTTCCGCAAGATTTAAAGCGGCAAGGAACCTGCCAGTAAGTGTGGATAGAACAACATATCCCTGTCCCTAGAAATGTTTGTTCCGTTTTGGTAACGGAACGTGATACAATGGATGAGCCACCCTGACAGCGATTGTTTAGAAACTGGAGCCCCATCATCCTACGGGCGAAGGAGATGAAAAGCTGATCAGATTTATGGTGGTGCCTGTTCTGGTCAGGTAGTATCTAGCACCTATGCACATCTAGAGTGCGTAACAGGGCTCTCCTCTATTAGAATATTTAGGAAAGTACACTGGTAAGTCGATGTCCTGACTGAGGGTGAGAGCTGAGACCACCTTAGGTAGAAACTTTGGATTTGTCCTTAGGGACACCCTGTCCTGGTGAAAACCAAATAAGGTTCTTTGCACATCAATGCGTGAAGTTCAGAAATCCTTCTGGCGGGATTAACGGCAACTAAAAATAACGTCTTGCAAGTTAGGAGACATAGCTCGCAAACCACGGCTGGTTCAAAGGCGGCAGCGTGAGCCGCTCCAGGACAAAAAGGTAAATCCCAAAGAGGAATAGGATCCTTAATAGGAGGTCTAAGGTGAAGAACACCTCTCAGGAAGGCTCGTGCTATGTCCAACTGAGTTATGGGACGTCGGCCTATAGGTGTATAATAGGCTGAAATGGCACAAAGGTGTACTTTACTGAGGAGTAGGCCAAGCCTGCCTGGAAGAGGGACAGGAGATAGTCCAGGACCAACCTTTCCGGACAATCCAGAGGGGAGAAACCTCGAGCTTGCGCCCAGAGGGCAAAATCTACGCCATTTCATGGACGTAGGTGTATACGAGTGGTCGGGTTTCTAGCAGCCGCTAGAAAATCTGCTACGACTCTGCGAGACCCCGTATCGCATGATGGCTATGCCTCAGGAGCCAGGTGTGCAGGTTCAGAGAGCGGAGGTCCGGATGGATCAAAGAGCCTGCCTCCTGGGGCAATAAGTGAGAGTTGATTGGCAGAGGAACCAGAAAGTTCCAGGGACAGCTGACGCAGCAGAGGAACCCAATCTCTGGGCCAAAAAGGCGCGATAAGTATCAGCATCGCCTGTCTCTGTGGAGTTTCAATAGGACCTGCTGGATCAATGGGAAGGGAGGAAAAGCATAGAGGAATCTGCCTGTCCAGGAGAGGGACACTGTGTCTCGCCAGAAAACACCAGGCCCTGGATCTAGTGAGCAGAAATTGGGCAGTTTTGCATTGGATAGGGACGCGAAAGGTCTAACTCTGGTGTGCCCCATCTGTGAAACAGATCCTCTACTACCTCCTGGAGTAGTCCCCATTCTTGGACTCTGGCCTGAGAGTGGCTCAGGCCATCTGCTAGACTTTGTCCACTCCTGGGACATGAACAGCAATGAGGTTTGCACCGTGTTGTAGAACCCAATCTCACACCCTCATGGCCTCCTGTAAAGCGGGTAGGAATGGGTGCATCCTTGCTCGTGGTGACGTCACCGCGTGGTATTGTCTGTTAGCAGCAGGGTACCCGTGGGATTTCCGATGAAGGCCTGCAGTGCACTAAGAACTGCTCTCATTTCTAAAATATTTATGCAGAGATGAGCTTCCTAGGGCGCCCACAAGCCCTGAGACCTGATCACGTCAAGTATGCTCCCAACCGAACCGAGGAGTCCGTGGAGAGCGCCACAATCGGAGACGGCAAATGAAGGGGATCCCCACCGACAGGTTCTTGGAATCTAGCCACTATTGCCAATCCCGGATGATGGCATTCGTGATCCAAACTGGAAGCTGCAATGGTCTTGCTTCTCATCCCACTGTACCCATAACATCCACTGGGTCACCCGCATGTGGAGAGGGGCTAGGGACTGTTGCAATGGAGGCAGTCATGTGTCCAAGCAGGCAAAGGACCAGTCTGGCTGGGACAGTCTTCTGCCAAGATGTCCTTGATGAGGGATCTGATGTGTTCCACTCGGTCTGGGGCAGAAAAGCTCTCCCGGGCGGTGTCTAGAACTGCACCATGAACTGCAGATTCTGTGACGGAACCAGGCGTGACTTCTCCTGCTTGATAATGATGCCCAACTTCCTGAATAGGGACTGAGTACAGTGAATTGCGGACAGCAAGGCTTCCCAAGAGGGTGCCATGAGGAGCCAGTCGTCCAGGTAGGGGAACACGCAGTGCCTTGTCTCCTTAGATCCGCCGCTACAACTGCCATGCACTTCAGAACACCCGAGGTGCCGGCGACATCCGAAGGGAGAGCTCAGAACTGATAACGCAACCTAGAAATCAAGAGCAAGAACTTCCTCAGCGCCGAGCAATGGGTATGCAGGTAGCTCTATAGCTTTTTTCCTAGAAGCGAGCACCTCCTGCTGTATGAGCAGTGCATGCTGACCTGAATAACGGAGAGCAGGGGAGGTCTTGATGGTGGATGGTCGAATGAATTTATAGCGTGACCTCTCTTGACCATTTGAAGTACACACCGGTCGGTGGTAATTGACTGCCACCTTGAAAAGTGGCAAGCAATGCAACCCCGACCTTTTCTTCCCATTGATCCAGAGGAGGGCAGGGGCCGGAAGGAGTTATGCTGTGGCAGCGTTGATCCCGCAGGCTGGGCCGGTTGGTATACTGCTGGCCTCTGCCTGGGGAAGATTTAGGTTGGCTCACGGTGAAAGTGCCCCTTTGCTGGCCAGAACGTGGCTGCTGTCGTTGTTGCCGTCATGAACGGTTCTGGTTCCTACGAAAGGAACCAGATTTGGATCTATACGGCCTGTACAGACCTTACTGCCTTCCCAGCATCCTGAAGCTTGGTGATAACCTTTTCAGAGGGTTCACCGAACAGGACTTCTCCATTGTAAGGGACATCAAGAATACTCTTTGTACATCCAGGTAAACCGAGAGACAGAACCAGGACTGTCTCCGGACAGACCCTGAAACTCGCGCTCTGGCGGAAGAGTCCGTGATAATCATATGCGCTTGTAACACTTGGGTCCCCACATCTGACCCCAGTGCGCGGAGGTTCAAGGGCTCCACCTTCTGCTCGCCATCTGGTAGTTTATCGACTAGGTCCCCACCCTGTTCCCACAGGGCATATTGAAACTTAACTATACATGAGACAGATAGTTCAGGGACCTGATGGAGCATGTAGCAGTCAGACACATGCGCCTCCCAGGACATCCAACTGCTTGGATTCCTGGTCCAGTGGCTGTGTGCTCAGATGCTGTGGTCATTGGGACCTGTCATGAGAGGCCATAATGACCAGGGAATCAGCCAGAGATTGTTGCACCAAATACTAGTCCTCTGTCGGGGCCCTGTACAGGCGGTCAGCTTTCTTCGGCATTGCGGGTTGGAGTGCAGACGCTTCCACGCTGCCTTGGTGCATCCACAAAGGTGTTCCACCAAGGTGGTACTACCACAGGCTTAGGGTCCTTCTGCTGAAGGTAACGCAGTTAGGCGCTGTCTCTGGTTTAGATCTTCCCAATCCCATCCCATGTTTTCCTGGATGTGTCTCATGATCTCGGAAAGGAGGGATCATCCGAGGTGACCTGGGCAGGTCTTGTGGGTCAGGTGATGGGATGCTAATTGGAGAAGGAGACCTGGAGGTATCAGAAGAGTCAGGTCTAGAATCCTCTCGGCGGAGTGGACCGCTGAACGCCTGGGTCACTTAGGGATGGAGACCCTGACGGAGATCTTGAGGGGGCCTCTCCGTCTTAGATCTTCCCCAGGAGGTGGAGGCCCTTGGGGACGGTGGTCTTCCTGCTGGCCCCTGTGGTGGAGGAGGGGAGGAGGAGGTGAAGGTGTAGAGGAGGAGGAGGTTTGACTGGATCACATCCTTCTTTATTGTGTCCCAGCAAAGGTAAAAGATCTTTACCTCTTGAATGTTCACACCGGACGACGGACCTGGCATCAGTGGTCTGTCGCCGTATCGGGCATCAGGTCCGAGGTCTCCGAATTGGAGTAGGCTCCTGTGGAAGCCCAGTCCTCCTGTCACCTGCCTGGTTGCCAGGCAACTGTCAGGTCCTCCTGTGGAGTCCCGCCACCAGTGTCCACTGGTGACAAGGAGGCAGTCTTCGGCTCTGGCGAACTTCTAACCAACGCCGGTGCTTAGCCGACGCCTGGTCCGATGGGTTTGCCCAATGGAGGGTCGGAAGCCCGCTCGGGTCCATCTGCCTGTTTCAAGGACATCAGATCCTTAGTCTTCCTAAGAGGGAGATCCGGACCCCTGGGAGACCAATCTGGTGTCGGGTCCCGCGCTCTGAAGAAGATTTGGAAGACGGACTGGTGACAGTCTGAAGACTTCGACGAGGCCCGGAAGGTGTTGAGGAAGCCGAGGGCCTGGAGGTCTTGATTGGGTGCATAGTCAAGTGCTGCCTGCAGACTTGATCTTTACTGGAGGGGACTGAGAACTAGCCCTGAGGGAGAGCAGTCTGAGCTATGGAGCCTGAGCAGGTGCGCGAGTCCGAGGCCGATGAGGGATCTGGACCTGGCCTTCTCCCGATGCTTGTCCCGGTGTTTATGGGACTTAGAGGAAGATTCACCTCTGAGGCAGGGTCTTTATCCATACTCTTAACTTATCTTCCAAGAGAAACCACTGAAGTGCCTTCTTGGCGGATCCTGGTGCGACTATTGAACCCTGACAGAAGGAGCAGGCCTCGGTGTCGGTTCCGGCCTAAGCACCGAGGCAGGACGAATGAGGATCCTTGAAGGGGATATGTTTGCAAGAGGCACACTTGGAAGGATGTCCTTCTGAAGGAGTAGGAGATGCCGACATTTAGTGATAAACTGTAAAGTTCTTAGTCGTCAGACGCTAGAGGGACCGTGAGGCCGATGGTGAGTCGACGTCATGGAAAAGAAATACAGGTTACTCACCTGTAACAGGAGTTCTAGGAATGGTATATGTTGTTCATCCACTCATTGGCAGTATCCTTGCCGCTTTAAATCTTGCCGGAAGGTCTTCAAGCTTGCTCCTCCCACCCACCCGGTGGTATAACCTCGCTCCGCCCCATGACGCCAGATCTGCCCGCTGGAAGCCTGAGGTTGTGCGTCGGGTTGAGAACAGATGAACAATATATACCATTCCTAGAACTCCTGTTACAGGTGAGTAACCTGTATTTCTAGGGACACGGATATGTTGTTCATCCACACTCATTGGCAGACTCCTAGCAGTTCTCCGGGAGGAGGGAGGCAAGACGCACACCCCATATACTTACTTGGGAAAGAGAGACTGGAGAACCGAGGCCCCAAAACCAGCATCCCGGCGTGACCAAGGTCGATGTGGTAGTGGGTAATGAAGGTGTTTGCTGACTTCCAGGTAGCAGCCTGCAGATTTCCTGGATAGGGACGCCCTGAAGCAGCCACTGCAGCAGTATGGCGGGTAGAATGAGCTCTTATCCTCTGGGAGGCTCCATGCCCGCCAACTTGTAGCAGAGATCTATGCAGGAGGTTACCCACCTGCTTATCGTCCGCTTGGCTGCAGGTCTGCCAGATGCGGCTTCAGCGTAGGTGACAAACAGCTGGCGAACCTCTCTCTCACTCTCAGCCGTGGCGCCTTATAATAAGCGAGCGCCTTCTAGGTCCAGAGTATGGAGCCTATTCGGCCTCCGAGGTGTGATTGGGGTAGAACACTGGCAGAGTCAACACCTGGTTAAGGTGAAACCCCACACCACCTTCGGAAGGAATTTCGGTGGGGCGCAGGACAACCTTGTCCCTGTGGAAGACCAGGTAAGGAGACTCGATGGAAAGCGCCTGGAGCCTCCCATCCTTCTGGCTGACGTGATAGCCACCAAGAAGGCGGTCTTCCACGACAGGTGAGAGAACACCTGTGCATAGGTTCGAATGGCTTGCCCATGAGCTTTGCCAGTACCAGCAGTAGATCCCACGGAGGTGGGGGTTCCCGCGACTGAGGAAATGTGATCAAGGCCTTTGAAAAGCGCCAGACCACCTTCTCCTGCCACCGACTGCTTCCCTGCCCGCGCCGTAAGCAGAGATGGCTGCCAGGTGCACCCTTAGGGTCGCCGACCTAAGCCCTTGACTAGAAAGGGACCATAAATAGTCCAAGATGCTTGCTAAGGAACAGGAGGAAGGGTCCAAGCCCTTGTTCTTGACACCAAATGGAAAACCTTTTCCATTTGAAGGCATAGCATTTTCTGGTCGACTCTCACGGGACTCAACTACATTGAGGACCTCGCTCGAAAGACCCAAGGCCTGGAACTCTAGCCGCCAGGAACCAGGCCGTCAGGTGCAGGGATTGAAGGTCCGGATGGAACACCTTCCCTGATTGACTGAGAGCAGGTCGGGCGAGCTGGAAGCTGCGCCGTGAGTCCTGGAGCTGAGACTGAGGAGATCTGAGTACCAGAACTGGCGAGGCCAGTCTGGGGCTATCAGAATCACCTGCCTTGTCCCTCCTCGCCTTGAGAAGCACCTTGTGGATCAAGGGAAATGGGGAAAGGCGTAAAGAGGCCCGGGGTCCATTGCCTCGAGAAGGCATCCCCTGCAGCAGCCCTGCTGAGGGGGCGGGCATGGAACAGACTCAGCTCATGCTCTCCATGGAGGCAAACAGGTCCACCTGAGGTGTGCCCCAAAGGGAGAACAGATACTGTACTACCTCCGGCAGGAGAGACCACTGGGATGCAGCCCTATCCGCCCAGGCATCGGCCAGGGTGTTGGAGGCTCCTGCCACGTGAATGGCTAGGAGATCCGCCTCCAGGCTGCGACGAGTGACCAAATGCGGAGAGCTTCTTGCATAGAAGCATGGAGCGGCCCCGCCCTGGCGTTCAGATAGTACATGGTCGTGGTATTGTCCGCCTGGACCGGACCACTTGACCCCGGAGGAACGGAGCAAAGGCGGAGAGCTAGGCGGACCGCCTGAGCTCCAGCAGGTTGATGTGGCATCGGGACTCCCCTAGGGGACCAGAGGCCATGAGCCGGTGTTCCCCCAGATGGGCACCCCAACCCATCAGAGAGGCATCGGTCGATAGAGAGACCGTCGGTGCCGGGCGGACGAACGGATGCCCTCCTGCAAATGAACTGGAACGTCCACCACTGGAGAGCTGCTCACATCCTCGTGTCACCGATACGTTGGTCCAAGGGATCGCAGCATGCAGACCACTGGGCTGGCCAGTCCCCACTGAAGGGGACGATGTTCCAGCGGCCCAACGGACCACGCTGGTGCAGGCCGCCATGAGACCCAGGAGGCGCAGGAAGTCCCGGCAGGCGAATTGCCCAACCAGAAATGATCGGGCAAAGGAGGAAAGAACCTCGGCCCTGTCCGCCGGAGCCGCGCTGGCTCGAAGAGAGTCGAGCTGCGCCCGATGAATAGAATCACCTGCTTCGGCTCGAAGTCTCGACTTGGCCTCGCTGATAAGGAGGCCCAGTTGAGAGCAGACCTGAGGGCCAGATCTCTGGACCACTCCGCCTCCTCCCTGGAGGAGCTGCTATCAGCCAGTCGTCCAGGAAGGGTACACCCAGACCCTCGGCGCCAGAGGAATGCTGTCACCACTGCCATGCATATGGTGAAGACCCTGGGAGCTGGAGACAAGCCAAGGGCATGGCTTGAACTCAAGAGGATCCCTCCGCCGGAAGCGAAGGAATCTCCGTGAGACGGACTGATAGGGACGTGAAAACGCGCTCCTGCAAGTCCAGAGAGCAGAACCACACGCCGCTCCAAGGATGGTATTATCTGAGCCAGAGTGACCATCCTGAAGGTTCGAGACCTTAGGAACTTGTTTAGGTCGTAGGGTTGAGAATGGGGCGCCAGCCCCCGTCTGCTTCGGAACCAGGAAGTACCTGGACACAAACCTGGGTCTGAAGGAGGGTCCACCACCTCTCTACCACCTCCTTCTGGAGGAGGGAGCGATGTCGGCTCGACGAGCCGCCAGTGAGGCTGGGGATCCCGGCTCCCGAGGGCTACGGCTCTGGAAGGGTGGTGCCTGTCGAATTCCAGAGGCAGGCCTCTTCCCACCACCTCCAAGACCCACCTGTCCGTGGTAACAGCGGACCAGGCGGAACGGAGTGCTGGAGCCGTCCTTCACGGGGACCAGGGGTAAGGTGACGGGGTGGGGGCGACCCCTCAGCCCGTCACTGGGCAGGCTTGAGGAGGACCGCCGAGGGACCTCCTGGGCCCTTTCCTCCGCCTCCTGTTAGAGGAAGCCGGCGGCTTGGGTTTGGATAACAAGGCCGAGCCCTGGCCCTGACGTTGCTGGGCAAGGCGCTACCAGTGTTGTGAAGGACCAAAGGGCTTAGGCTGTGGTTTGGCGGCCTTTGTCCTTCTGAGGGAAGAGACCGAGTCCAAGGTGGCATTGACTTCTCGATCCTCTGCAGGTGACCTTCCACCCCAGGGGTCAAGAGGTCAGTCCCCAAAGGGAACATCCGCCAACTTGTGCTGGGTATCCGAAGTAAAGGTGGATATCCTCAGCCAAGCTCGCCGACGATAGCCACCGCGCCGCCACCGATCTGGCACATGAGTCCCTATATCCAAAGCAGTCTGAGCTGCTGTTTGGCCACTGCTCTTGCCCTGGTCCCGCACCTGCTTAACCGTAGTCTGCAGATTGGCGGAAGATGAGGGATGACCCATCCAGGAGCCCAACAGGGCATGAGAAAATAAAGGCCATGAGGACGGCCGAACTGGCCTGGATGAAGGCCGAGAGAGGACGCAGCGTAGACTTTTCGCCCGACATAGTCCACCTTCTTGGACCCCTGTCAGGAGGTTTGTCCATATCCCTGGCGCTAGCCGGGCTACGGAAAACGCTTGTCGGTAACCAACCCTCAGCAGAGGGGTTTCCAAAACCGGACAAGGAACCGGGACCGTGATACTTCCTGGCCATCCTGGCCGAAGGCGCAGGGCAGGAAGCAGGCGCTGCCAAAGTTCCAGTGCCGACCCACTATGGCCTCGGCCACCGAAAGGCCTCCGCCGGAGAATCCTCGGTCCAGAATCTCCGTGAGGGATACCTGCCCTGCTTGGAACGGGTTCGAGCTCCATCCCGTAGACCCGAGATGAGCCAAGTAGTCCTAGGAAGGACGACGGGCTATCGCCCATTGACTGACCTCCTGAAGACTCCAAGTCCAGTCGCTTGAGAAGAAGGAGGAATCATCTCGGACTCGAAGAGTCCTCAAGAGCTGCCTCTGGCTGAGCCACCTTCACCTGCCGAGGTCGGTCAGGAGTGAGGGCACTGACAGCCGATGGGGTAACCTCAGCCGACCAAGAATCCTTGGTCGGAGCCCCACTGGTGGCTGTGGAGGCGGAGGTTCCACCGAATCGGTGGAGCAGCTGGTTTGGCCGAACAACCGCCTGGGTATAGGCCTCGGACAAGTCGAGGGGTTGTGTCGGGCCGCCCGGTGACAGTTACTTAATGGCCGGGAAGGCGCCGGAGTCGGCTTATTCCTGCCAGGAGGAGCTGTTGCAACATAAGGTCTCGCATCACGACGACTTACGCCGAAGCCTCCTCATCCGGGAGGAGGACGAGAGAGCGGGCGACGCCGCCATCACGGTGCCGAGACCGAGACCGCCCCTGACGGTGGGAACGGCTGGACCGCCAAGAGGTCCGAGACCGAGAGTCCCGGAATTTCCGGTCGGTGCGGGAGGTGTCGGCCGAACCGCACTCCTTCGGCTCGGAAGGTCCATCCGAGGGCTCCGAACCGAGGCACAGGCGAGCCCACGGGATCCTCAACTCCTCCCGGGGAACCGGGAGAGGGAATTCGGCTGCTAAAGGCGACAGCCTGTCAATGGGTCAGAAAATCTCGACTTCATCGGTGGAGTCTCGTCAACTGACCTGACGGGACACCGTGAGGCCAGTGGTCAAGCCGAGCGGTCCGACCGGCCGACGGCCCGGGAGGGACCTTTCCGCTCCCCAAGAGCGCCGACGGAGGGACTCACCCCTGTCCTCTTTTTGGACCGAGAATAAGGTCCTCAAGAGACGCAGGCCCTTCTCCTTTAGTGGAGAGGGACAGACAAAGCTCCTTAAAAGAACGTCGTAGGAAGAACCCAGAGAGAGCGGATAAATGCCGCGCCGAGGAAGATACTGCCCGTGCCGCCTCTTCGAGGGCGACCATCCGCCGAAGCTGATCCGCCGAGCCTGCCGCCGCGACACCGCCAACCGGGCCTCCTTGACTTCACCGAGGGAACGCCTCGGACGGCCCAGTCTGCAATCGGGCAGCACGGTCTTCAAGGACGAGGTCGAGAAAGATGAGCACAGGTCGCAAGCCCGCGGGCTGCTCAAGGCCTAGGCAGTATACACACGTGGAGTGAGGATCCGTCCGAGACATCTTCTGCCCGCATGGGCATCTCCGAACCGGGAGTCGATTTGTCCATCGCAGTCATGAGGGATAGAAGACTGAAGTCTTTTGCAAAATTTTATTTTTAAATCCAAACGGAGAAATAGGGAACCAGTCAGAAACGCAGAGCGTTAAGGGAGGGAACCTGAGCTTCCGCTGTAAGGAAGATCTGGCGCCATGGGGCGGAGCCGAGTTATACCACCCAGGTGGGTGGAGGAGCAAGCTTGAAGACCTTCCGGCAAGATTTAAAGCGGCAAGGATACTGCCAATGAGTGTGGATGAACAACATATCCATGTCCCTAGAACTGGGATTCTGGAGGACGCCCCTTTATACAATGCCTGACATCGGGGCGGTCCCTGCTGAACTCGACTAGCTAGAAATTTTCCGTGGGGTCCTAGTGCCTGTCAGCTTCAGTCCTAATGGTGTAACCTGCTGCAAGAGCAGTTTCAAGTAAGATCCAATGATTTACTCTGATTAGGGACCGGTTCCTCAATGGGTTTGCCAGCAGGCTGGGTTTCCTCATCAGGAAAGTTCAGGACTGGGGTCCTGGTGAGCGAGTTGTTGGCCTCGTCCGGTGACAGACCAACAGGGTCGAGTGATCTCCACCGCATCATTGATCGAGACCTCTGCCAGCTGACCAGTCAGCATGGCCGAGAAGCGGATGGCAAAGAAGCAGTCTCGAACGAAGCCAAGACTGGAGATTCCTGTGACCGAGAGCACTCAATCCAAGAACGTCTTCGCCGAGACGAAGAATCTCTTGGTTCCTTGTCCTTTCTACAGGACTGGGAGGTATACGAGCCAAGGTCCCTTGCCCTTGGCAGGGAGAGAGAGGCATCTCCCGAAAGGAACCAGAGAATGTGGAGCCCAGGTTGAGTGGGACAAAATCAGCCGAGGAGAGCTCAGCGGCCCTCGCCACCTCTTCCTCAAGGCCTGCATCTGTTCCAACTGCTCGGGTGGACCCTGTAGCTATGGAGACCGCCCACCGAGCCTCTTTGGATTTCACCGAGGATTCTGTTTCTCGGCCTGCCCAATCGCACGCCTGGGTGTCATGGCCGATACACAAGCAGCAGACGATGTGGGTTTGTGCGTTAACATCTTCGTGGCCGCACGGCACAGACGAAACCAGGGGAAGATTTATCTTCTATAATCGAATAGCAAATCTGCAATCGCTAGCTCAATTGAGCTTAATCTTCAGAGGTCCAAACAAATCAAGCCAGGACTTACAAACGCAGTAGCAGAGAGGAGGCAACCTGAATCTTCTAGCAGAAAGGAAGATTCATGCGCATAAAGGCAAAGTCGAGTGTTATACCACCCAGGTGGTGGGGAAGCCACCTTGAAGACCTTCTGGCAAGAATTAAAGGGAAAGGGACATGCCAAGTGTGGATGAACAACATATCCATGTCCCTAGAACAAGGGGCACAATTTGAAGACAGAGGGATGGCTCAAGAACGCGTGAGGAAGTATTTTTTTCGAAGTGTGTTGGCGATGGAACGGCCTTCCTGAGGTCATGGGGTCAAAAACAGTGGGAAATTCAAGAATGCATAGGACAGGGCGCTTAGAGAGCCGTTTCTCCAGGCAGGAAGCTTTTCCAAACATGCTACACATCAGCTGTAATATTTTATTAAGAATAGCATTATCAGCTGATCAAGTTTGATTTGGAGTTAGCTTGATTTCCTTGACTGGCTGGCTATTGATCGATACAAACACAAGATGGCATGGATCAGAATTCCCACCCTTGCAACTTATGGAATCGCAGGAGGAAGCAAGCAAGGTCACAGATCCTCCATGCGGCGCACCACCACCATACTCGAGTAACCACAGACCTCTCCATGGCAGCAACTTCTCATCTTATTGCAAACTATGGATACTAAACTGGAAAATTCCTCTAAGGACGGAGAAGCACATAGCCGACTGAGTGCTCCAAGTGAACAACTCGGACAAGTGACAAAGCGATCTAACACTTCCCTGGTGATCGCTGCAAATCGTAACGGAGAGAGTGAGCAACACCAAAGCCATGTGGTAGCTGAAAGAACAGAGATTCAGGCCGTGCCTGCCACAGGGTCATAATTGCAGGAAGGACGCAGCAATTTGGGACCAAATTGTTTTCTTTATGGACAGGGCTGCGATTATGTGGTCTTCCGATAAATCTACCATCGGTGCTGGTTTTGGTGGAATCGATGGCAGATTTGGGGATTACTTCTTTACCACAGCACAGGGCAGGTCTTCAGACAACTGAGGAGGATGGAAGCTGGAGAGATTCGTGCTGTGTCTGAGAAGGACTGATTTCCACTTCGGTAAGTTTGCAACCAATTAGGTGTACAGAGCTTATGTTCTGAACTTTGGGGACACTGGAACCAATTTTTTCTTGAGACTTATACTGTTTGGGACTCATAGCTGATGTGATTGCTGGGGGCTTCACCATGTATTATTCTGGGAGGGTTTACAATTGCTGGTCATTTGTAATCCTCATGGTAGTTTCATACCCTTGATATAATTATTTCCCAGTGGGTCCTAGCTGTATGTCAATATTAGTGGCTCCCAAATCTACACTACTATACTCTGCATGTTCTTTGGGCTGCCCTATCACCTCATTGTTTGGATATTTAGTCTAGACCTAAGAAATAAGAAAACAAAGTAAGAATAGCAGTGGTTTGACAGTTGATACTGTATTCATTTCCTTATGGAATGTAGCAGTTTTTGAAAAATAGCATATTTTTTCATTTTTCTACAATCTGTTAATTGGATTGAGTTTTACTGTGTTTGGTAATTCTCCTAAGGATTTTCCAAGGCCACTGAGAAGGCTGGCATGTCTGGGACATTTTCCTGAAAAATCTTGGTTCTCCCTCATCTCCTACTGTAAAAGAATACAGGGGGCATGCTAGGTTTATCAAATATCATGTATGGAATTTCGTTCTTTTATCATCTTTATTGTACTCTGTATGAGGTACTGTCTATGTAAGATTTTACATGAAAACAAATATAAAAAAAAGTGCATGGGACAGACATAAGGCAATTCTGGTGGGGGTAGGAAGAAGTGGGCTGTTGATTAACTAGGATCTGCAGCTTATCCGTTTGGTAGGGAAATGGGTAGACTAGGTGGGCCAAGCAGCCCTTATCTGCCGTCAAAACCCACGTTTCTATGAGCAATCAGGTTTTCCGCCCTATCCAGGGGCAGGAAAGCACAACCTTTGTCAGAGTTCAAAACTGCCCCCATATACTGCAGTCTCTGGCAAGCAGTCAATACAGGCCTTGGCACATTCACTGTTACTCCTAAGTCAAACAACTGTTGTGTTCGAGACAGGTGTGTGGCAGACATTTACTGAAGCTGGCTTTAAGAGCCACTCATCCAGATATGGGAAGACGTACAGACCTTCCCTGGAACAGCTGCTGCCACAACTGCCAAACATCTGGTAAGACCCATGTCATGGAAGACAAGTCAAGGGCAATACTCTGAACTGGTTATGCCTCAGTATAAGCAGGAAATATTGTCTGTGAGCTTGTGATTTTGATATAAAAGGTCTGAATCCTCTTATATCTAGGAGCACAGTCAGCCCCATTTGCAGCAAGGGAAACAAGAGTGTACAATGAGACCATGCGAAACTTCTTGTATTCTACAAATAAGTTTAGGTCTCTCAGATCCAAGACAGGCCACAGATGATCTGTCCATTTGGGAACCAGGAAGTATCTGGAATAGAACCCTTTGTTCTGCTGGATAGGCGGAACACATTCCATAGCATGTTTTGCATCAAAGCCTGCACTTCTTTCAGAAGGAACAAATGTCCTGGACTACATAACTGGCAGAAGATGGAGGATGCTCTGGAGGGGAACTCTAACATCTCCAGAGCAAGCCCCTTACAACTATCCCCAGGACTCATTTCCCTGCTGATCTCCCTCCATTGCTTTAAGATGTAGGAACAGTCGGCCCCATACCACCACCCCTGGAGACAACAGTGGTGCGGGGTACACTGACCAGAGTCAGGACGAACCAGTTGGGGCAGCTCCACTGGCTCCATTGACCTTGGCTGCTTTGAATGGGCGCCTGGAGGAGGAGGCCCAGCAAGAGCCCACTGCCCTTACCTCAACCTTCCTGACAGCAGGCTTGGCGGCCATCTCCGGCAGCAGGCTGGCAAAATTATCCTCTTCTATAACCCCTACCAGACGTGGATACAGGAATTTGACAGTGTCGTATTAGATGCTTGAGGGTCTCCAAGCACTTCTTCAACATCACAGCCAAACCGCTTTCTCCTGTAAAAGGGGCATTTAAAACTGCTCGCTGCACATTATTTGCAAATCCAGCAATTTTAAGCCAAGAATAATGCCTCATGCAAATGCCAGAGGCAGCTACCCTGGCAGAAGCGTCTAGAGACATGATAAGCTGAGCGGAGCAAGGGTTTGCCACCCCAGCATCAGAAGTCAAAGTTTTAATCAATTAATTCTGGGCAGAGCCTTCTGGCAAAGCCTGGGCTGCAGCAATCGCAGCTTTCCACAGGCTATTTTGATATTTGATCATATGGCCCCAGTAATTTGCAATTCTTAAGGCCCAGAAACATAGAAGTTGATGGCAGACAAGGACCGCAAGGCCCATCCAGTGTGCCCTATTTTTTCTACCTTATGAATGTGCCATAGGCCTGTACTCTGTCAATGGTCTATCTAGTCATACTCATTTGTATTGCTCCTTATGCCTATCCCATGCCTGCTTGAAGCCCTGCACTGTATTCATATCCACCACTTCTTGAGGTAGGCTGTTCCATGCATCCACCACCCTTTCTGTGAAAAAGAACTTCCTCACATTACCCCTTAATCAGGCTCCCTCTAATTTCATGCTGTGTCCTCTTGTCCTATTTTTTTATATATTGAAACATTAGACTCTCACCTTGTTAAAGCCCTAAGATGTCTGAATGTTTTGATCATAAACGAGTATAGCACAATGATTTAAGGCTCTGAGCTACAAATCTGGAGACCTGGATTTGAATCCCACAGCCCCGCTTGCATACTGTGAGACCCTGAGCAAGTCACTTAACTTCCCGTGCTCCCAGGTTGCACCTTTTAACAAGCTTTCAGCTTAGTGTGTCTCACCTGGTTAAACAATTGGAGGGAATCACCTCTCTCCTTTGTTCTAGGGTATACATCCGAGCTCCATTAATCTGTCCTCGTATGTTTTCTGATGCAGTCCTGCACCATTTTGTTGCCCTTCTCTGGACTGCCTCCATTTTGTTAATGTCCTTGTGCAGGTCCGCTCCAACTAGTGTCTTGTAAAGAGGATTATTACCTCTTATGACTTGCGATAACCCTACTAATACACCCCAACATCCCTCTAGCCTTAACTACTGCTTTAGTGGTCTGCTTGGATGATTTCAGGTCATCTGTGATGATAAGACAAAGAACCTCTGTGTGCAAGCACTGAGGCAATGGTTACCCCAAAGGGCATTTGTCTGGGAAGCCAAGTTTCAAAGAAATAAAAAATCACACATGCCCCCACAATGCAAAGCATCAAGGGCTGCATATGCAAATCACCACATAATGTCATGCTGGTTCAACTTTAAGCAGAAATGCATGGTGCTGAAAGGCCTCTCACACAGTTTGCAAAGGGTGCCAACAGAAGATATAGACACGTGCTTCGTACTACAAGGACTCATCAGTATGTCCTTGTCTGTTTGACACCCCAGTGGAATGAACCAGCTACCCTAAGATGGTCAATCTGGGTTATGCTGTGGTGAACCCAATTAAAATAAAAAACGCTTAAAGACAAAGAACCCTCTGTGTGCAAGCACTGAGGCAATGGTTACCCCAAAGGGCATTATCTGTGATGATGATGCCCAAGTCTCTTTCTTCCCTTGTGACTGCAGCAACTCCCTCCCAGCCTATAGGTGGCTTCAGGGTTTCTCTTCCCTACTGCATGATCTTGCACTTCTTTGTGTTAATCCCAGTTGCCACTCTTCTAACCATTTTGCCAGTTTATCCAGATCTCTTCTCATTCTGCCCACCCCATCTGGATCATCTACTCTGTTGCAGATTTTGGTGTCATCTGCAAACAGACAAGCCTACCCTCTAGTCCATCTGCAAGGTCACTAATGAAGATATTGAAGAGGACTGGCCCCAGGACTGATCCCTGAGGTACCCCACTTGTGACTTGCATATCTTCTGACTGTATACCATTTACCACCACTCTGTTTTCTGCCCGCCAACCAGTTTACCACCCAACTGACCAACTTCTGACCCACCCCAAGTCACCCAGTGAGGTAGAGGTGTATGTCTGCTCGCCCAACACGTCCAGCCTCCTGGATTCCCTGTCAGGAGACAAAGTACGTATGTGTTTAGGCCCTAGATCTATAATGGTCCGCCATAATGACTACAGAGTGTTTCTGGTTGACTGGCACACCAAGGCTTAGCAGAAGGAGCAGGCTACTGCTGGTCAGTCTTTCTAAGCTCAATGGCAAAAGAGTTAAGCCAGTACCATGCAGCAAATGTAGCATCCTCCAATGCACAATTGGAGGAATTAGGATGAATTGAGTACAGGTACCTCCAAAACTCCATCTTTTTGGTGGGGTCCTGTTCCACTACAACAAATCCATTGCAGTTTGCATTTGCCACAACACAGACTAGAAAGTGGGATCCTCTGAAGGAGAGCTGGGTGTATATACCACGGAATCGTCACTGCAAGAGAAGAGGGCAGGACTGGAATGTGGTACCTGCTGTTCTCCCTCATCATCCTCCTCCATAATGAGGTCAGGCTTATACTCACCTGGACTTCCAGCTGATGACGGAACAGAGGTTTGCACTGGAGACATCGGCGATGGTTGAAAATAATGCATCTGCTGTGCACTGGAAGATGAAGTCAACGGGGCAGAGTACCAATACCACCCATCGATGAGAACACAGGCTGTACAGGTAAGCCTGGTAATATACATTATCATCTCTGAAAATAACACCAGTACCACCTGTGTGCCAACGACGTCCTGTCCAGGGGCTATGACCACTGAAGTCGACAACAGGCTGGGACCTGTCAACAATGGCAGCAAACTGCCCATAGTAGGTACGACAGTCCTGGAGCCAAGCCCGACCATGATGTCTCGATCTTGCTTAGTACCTGAAGGTCACAGTGGCAACTAGCACCTCGCTGGGAAGAGCATCTCTCTTTATCCCTGTGCTTGTGCTTATGGCTTGACGATTAAGGGTCAGGACAACAACAATCTCTCTCCCGGTCCTTGGACTTCATCAGCCACAATTCAGTCGATAAGCAATGCAGATTTCTGGCTTTGGGCTTTCTCCACGGCTGCCTAAGTTCTCTAAAACATTTTCCACCAGATTTCTTCAGTGACACCTTTATTTTTTATTTTTCACTTTCTTTATTAAGAAGGTATCTGCATACATAAAAACACAGATATAATACAGCAATTCAGTTACAGATAATGCAACAGATTGTAGCTGTTTAGAACTACAGACCGTCCAGTTAATAACTAAATTGTAAACAAAACCAGTATGGGCTAAAACAGATACTGTTACAAATATTTAGAAGTTAAAATCAGTTTCCTAAGGAACCATTCTGAGCAATTCATTCATTTCTAAGGGTAGAGTCTAATATTTAACAATCCAACTGTGCTACAGGGTTACTGTCAGGAGCTCCTGTGGGGAAAGGGAGGGACCCACTTTCTATTACAGTAGTACCAAGAAAGGGCCCAACTCACAAGCTAGTCTTATCTTATCTCAACGCTATCCTATAATTGGATTTGTTCCTGAACTAGCTCCCATCTGGTCCAGTGGGAAGTATAGGCTTCCAGCCTGTCTTGGAGAGCAAAGACATTTGCTCATTGTGCTGTAAGGATAAGTACCAGAGATTTCAGTCAGAAGTCAGAGGTGTGGTCACCTGAGCCACCTTTTGTGATGGACTTGTATGCTGGGCACAACAGGATGGCCATAGTATAAAATAGCTTTATCCTTTACCCCCATAGGTGGACCCCAATATTTAATTAACTCCAGTAAGGGTTGTTGGAAGTCCAATATGGATGTAACATGTTGGGAGACCAGTTTCAAAGATTAGACAGTTTAGAACAGTCACAGAAGATGTGTTTATGAGATGCCACAAGTTCCCCACATTCCCTCCAACATCGAGAAGGAGCCCTGGGTCCTGAAGGTTACTGCCGAGGGAACCAAGAAGAACCTCACTTGCAGCTTCCATACAAACTCTCTTCAAATTGGGGAGGAGGTGATGGTCCACGCTCCTCTCCATACCTTGGTTCAATCCTTACTGGTTATTGTTTGTACAAACTCTTTCTGCCAGCTAGATTTGACCGGCTCCATGGAGTGGGCCATTTGCTGAATCAGAAATCTGTATAGGATTGAAATTGCTTTTTCTCCCTGGGATGAGGTCCAAATGTGAATGAATGGGGTAGAATCTTCCCACAGCTGGGATCCCTTTCCTCTGCTTCTAATCTGTCTAAGTATAAAGTCTTTAATTTGATAATAGTATAACCTATCTCTCTCTGACCAGAGGTATCTCTGTTGGCCTTCTTTAAAACTGATCACAGTATTTCCTTAAGAAGCTGCCATGGGCCACCAGTCCCTCTCAGCCTGAGTTCTATACCAGGGCCCTTGGAGGGGGAATTAAATTGGGGTTAGCAGAAACCATTGATATTTCCAAACTGCTGCTGAGAGACACTGCTTTTGTTCCTATCCTCCAACCCTCCAGTATGGTAGCAGTAGCTTTGGAACTAGTCTGGTCTATTTAAGCTGGGTCAAGAGAACAAACTAGCTGGGTATCAGAGGGCTTACTGACCTGGCTAAGTCTATCTGTTTCCAGGCTGCGTGGTAGGGTCTAGTACCCCACAGAAGTGCTAGTCGCACTTGAGCCGCACCAGTAGTTCATAAGAGAAGGTCACAGCACCCAAAGTTTTAGGAAGAAATAATTTATGGAGATTAACCCAGGTCTTTTCCTGGTTCCACTGGAAGGCGTTCAGGGTATTCTGCCAGGAGAGGAGTTCTTTAGGGGTATAGTACATGGTATACACTGAAAAAGGTATAAAAATCGTGGCAGAGCATTCATCTTAAGTGAGAGGGTAGGGTGTAGAGGAGGATGGGAGAAGATTCCATCTTCTAAGATCATGTTTAAGGGCTGTCACCAGGGGTATAATTTTAGAGTATAGGAGGGATAAAGTCTTTAGTGATCTGTATTCCCAGATGTTTAATGGATTGTTTATCCCATTTAACAGGGACTCTAGATCTAAGATTAGGTGTAGGGTTATATCCAATAGAAAGGGCTTCTGTTTTGTTGAGGTTGAGGGAATAACCCGATAAAGAGAAAAATCTTGTAATTTTTGGAAGAGGGCTGTCATAGAGGAGTCAGGATCTGATAAATAAACCAAAAGCTCATCTGCAAACAAGGCTAACTTATGCTCTGTCCCTGCTACTGGGATACCTTTAACATCTGGGGAGTGTTGAAGGTACTGAGCTAAGGCTCAAAGTAAAAAGAAAAAGGAGGGGGAGGGACAGAGGGCAGCCCTGCCTAGTTCCTCTATAGAAAGGGAAGCTTTCTGAAATATGGCCATTAGTTCTGATGAATCCAGAGGGTTTCTATAAAATTTAAAAATGGTATTGGAGAATTGGGCTGGGAAACCAAAGTAGGAAAGGACCCCCAAGAAACCTCCATGAGACCACATCGAACGCCTTTTCCGCATCCAATCTAGAGGAGTGTAGGCATTTTCTGGGATTGTATGTGTTCCAATATGTATATAGTGCCTGACATTATCCTGGGCCTGTCGGCCTGGTATAAAGCCACACTGATCCATATGTAGTTGGGGCAAACTGAATGAGTCTTTTGGCTAATACAGAAGCAAAGATTTTATAATCTGTGTTCAGTATTGGTATGGGTCTGTAGAATGCACAGTAGGAGGGATCCTTGCCGGCTTCGGTATTAAGAGACTATGGCCTCATTCGGGGTGGGGTGGGGGTGTCACACCTCCTTTTGATATGAATGAGAGTACTCTGCCCAACAGTGGGGAGAGAGTTTTGGAAAATGCCTTGTAAAATTCTCCGGAGTCCATCTGCTCACAGGCATTTCCTGTTTTAACCACCAATTTCTGTTTTCTATCTCCTTAATGGGTACTGGGAAGTTAGTTGGCTAAATTGCTCCTTGGTCAGGGTAGGCAAGTTTAGGAAGATAGGAACTCCTGAATTTTGTGGTCGAGAGGTGAGGGTGCAGAGTAAAGTGAAGTATAATAGTTAAGAAAAGACAAGATATTCCCTTGATGGTATTTTGGACTTCCCCGATAGGAGGTGCCATATCTTCAGAATGGTGGACTTGACTCTCTGGGCCCATAACTGGCCAGCTATTAGTCTTAGGAATCGGGATCTTCCATCATAGTACTAATGCCTTAAGAATACTCATTTCTGCTCTATGGCATAGTCCAAAATATTATTAACTTCTTTCTTTAAAGTAGCTAGCTCCCTGCTCCTAGATTTGCTTACTTTGATGCACTGGAGTCCTCAGGTCCTTAATTTTCACCTTAAGGAACGCAGTGTGCCTCCCATTGTTTTTTCTTGTATGCCGATATTCCTGTTAACTTACCTCTAACTACTGCTTTGATAGTGTCCCAAATGATTGACACCGTGGTGTCCTGGGTGTCACTGTCAGAGAGGGCTTGGATTATCGTGTCCTTAACAGACTCCTGCACTTCTTTATCCCTCAGCAGGGAAGGATTCAGCCTCCAGAAAGTTTTCTTTCTTGTAAACAGAGATTTGAATTTGCAAAAAGTGGGTGTGGTCTGAGAGAATAAAATTCTCCAACCCAGATACTATGCATCATCCCCAACTGTTCCCGAGGGCCAGGAAAAGTCCAGGCATGAGTAACTTCATGGGCTTGGGAGTAAAAGTATGTCTGGGTGAAGGGCCTTGTAGAAACTTCCAGACATCTTCATATCCCAGTTTCTGAATCAATTTTAACCTCTTTGGTAGTTTTGTTTACTCGGCCTAAGGAGAGTTGGCCAGTGGCACCTTCAGAAATGTTGAGGTTGCGGTCTCCCCACATACCACTTGTCCTTCAGTCCATTCAGCTAACTTGGAAAAGAAAGATCCATACAGCTTATAGTCTGAGGCGGGGAATATAGACAGAGGCCATAGTAACCATTTGCCCATCAGATGCCTCTTAAGCAGTACATAGCTCCTTCTTTGTCGATAATCTGGTCTTTAAATTTGAACTGGACGCCCTGACTAATCATTATAGCTGCCCCATTCTTCTGCCCCCATATAGGAGGAGGCCACCACACTTGAAAAACCTAGGCGCCAAATATTTTATTTTCAGCTTGGGAAAGGTGGGTTTCATGCACTAATATAATATTAGCTCCTTTCTTTTCATATACTGAAAAATTTTACTTTGTTTAATGGGGTTGGTTATCCATGCACATTCTATGTGCATATAGTATATGGTTGTGCCATGTTTAAGCGGTACTGGTTTTATCTGGTCGGTATTGCCCAATTGCTGGTTCCTCAAGTGAGGTGGCAAGCCCTTTCCCATAGTCTCTCTTGCTTTGGGTATTACAATTTTTGCTCTTAAGTTTCCTAATGCGATAAAATAAAATATAGAACACACAAGTCAACATGGCTTCAACACGAACATTAACCATAATAAAATTTAACAAACTAGTCGCTTCCAAGGCTGGAGGCTACTCTATAGTATTAGCCCGTGTCCTCTCTCTGTTGAGGAGAACTGTGAGTGCTTCTGTTCCCGGAAGACCTCCGCTTAGAGCCACGATTACAGTGAGCTCCAAGAAAAAAAAAAACAAGTACCTTCAGGTGCTAAAGGCACAGGCTACACAGTGGCTGTCGCGTCCCCTGAGCCCCAATCTACTCTGTAAACTCTAAAAGATAACTTTAGAAACAGAGTGCAGAGATGCTTGCAATGATTGTATCCTCTTAATAACAAAGGTGGTTCCAGTACTATCTGTTGAACTTGATTACTCCCCAGCTGTTACATAGCAAGAGACTAACTGCCTGAAATTATTACTAGGTGTTGAAAAAGTAAAGGAAAATTAAATTTAAGAAAGGTACATTTAACCCAAGTATCATTCCCTACATGTCTTTCTATAAGGAGATGATATATTCAACAGTCTTTCTCAGTGGGGAAGGCAGTTCATAAACAAATAAACCAAAGTCCCATTTTATGAGTGAGAGTAGAATTGGGAATAGTTCTGTCCCATGATGTCTCTGACGGGTCAAAAGACAAGCAAGTGAGAAGACTGCTTCGTTCCGCCTGCCCTTTTCTCTCCCACTCAGATTCATCAGTTTTAACAGAAAAAAACAGGCTGAATGCAATAATAAAATACTTAGCCAACAATTAGTCCACTGATGATAGGGGCGACTAGTAGGGTCTGGTAGCAAGCAAACATTTTGAGGAGCACGTTGAAGATCCATGGCATTTCAGGTCAGTTTATCTGCTAACCCAGCTTTCCGATCAAGTAATTCTGGATTCTGTGCAAATGCTTCCGTGTGCTGCAGTATTTTGGTTCCCCTCGCTTCCTGCCAGTGTTGCTGCCAAACCAGTCCACTTCTCCCTTCAATTTGGTTCCGGTTTTCTGGCACAGGGATCTTTCTTTCTTTTAGAGCCTCAGAGGCCTCTTCAACTGTAGAGTAAATTTTAACACCATCCTCCCAGAAAATCCGTAGCCTGGATCGTAAGGGTTGCGAAGCGAACTGCCTTCTGGCAGAGTGTCCGCAGAATCGGAAGGTAAAGTAGCCTCTGTTGCTGGACCTCCTGGGGACAGTCGTGGTCTAGCAACAGGTGGTAAGACAGATATTTAATTTCTTTTTTGCCCATGCTCGCCTCAAGATATCGCTTCAACACTGAAGGAACTTAATTTAAAGACAATTGAGCGTGGAGGCCTGCTGTCAGAAGGTTTCACTTGCAGAGATCAATGGGCTCTTTCAATATGGAGAATATATGTGGATGAGAGTTCAAGAAATGAAAATTACGCACCTACCGTAATTCTTGATCTTCTCTTGTATCTTCACCATTCATTACTTACACCCCACCATCCCTCAGTGGCCTCTTCCTGTGGCTTCTCCACCTCCGCCTCCTTCCTCTCTACAAAATTAAAAAAAAAAAAAAAAAAGAGGAAGAATTACTCGTAAGATGCCCTTGCTTGGTGTCTTGCCAGCTCCAGGCCTACACATGGAGAGGGCACGGCTTGTCTAGTTTGCTCCGTGTCAGGCATTGATGCCAACAGCTGGGACACCATCGACCAAAAAGGCCGGTTGTAGGCAGCTGGTGAGCCTGATGAGATGCAATACAGGCACTCGCACGAGAAGAAGAGAATACCGCCTCAACGGCCGAACTGGAGAGAGTCCAGATCCGTGGCTGCCCATGCCAGGCAGCGGCGCCCAGAAGGAGTATCTAGGTAGACCAAACCAGAGGGGGTTGGGAAGGGAACCTAGAGACTCTGAGGGTGCACAATACCTACGCTGACAGTCAGCGGGGCTGGAGAAGAAGCGGCTGGGGACTGCCAGGATCGGATAGACGCCTCCTGGAAGGATAGGCCAGGAAGGTACCACCAAATGCTGGGCACTGAATTCACCAAGGAATTCTCGCCTCCCATTAGGTACTGTCTCTCCAACATAGGAAATCGAAGATCCTCACCATCCTCGAGAGAAACACTGATATTCCGTGAAATCAGCATCGGAGGAAAGATGAGCAGGGGTTCCTCTCCTCAGAGGAGGGAGATGAAGATGATGGGGAGCTGGAATGTCAGAGGATTCCTGCGGTGGGGAGAGTCGAAAGACCGGCTCATGCATGTATCTAACATATGAGGGAAAGCGCAAGAACCTAATCTGCTCCCAGGATAGCGGACCCGATGAGGACCGACATGGCCTGGGAGGCGGGGTGGTGAAGGCAGAGAGATGGGAGAGGAGCACCTCTGAGAAGCAACTGCTCTCTGCCAGGGCTCTGGAATCCAGAGGAGCGGAGCCCTAGTAGGAGGGATCCCGGACAGCAGACCAGGCCGCAGAACGGAACTCTGGGGAAGCGGAGCCTGGAAGAGCCCAGGAGGAGAACCTCCCTGTGGCCGCCGGGACTGCATGGATCCAGAAGGGCAGTCCACACGTAACGCCGAGGGCACCCTAGAACCCTGGAGGGAGGGAGCGGTTCTGCACTGACGTCCTGGCCACCCCAGAGGTGGCCAAAGAAGACAGAGCGCCAGACCCCTGCCCCTCAACCCTCGGACTCCGAGAGGGCCCTCCTCCTCGACAGCAGCGTCCCCTATCCCTAGAGGGGCACAGCAGCACCCTGGGGTAGCTGTCACCGCCCTCAGAGAGGCCTCCCCCTCCGTCACCCCACGCCTGCCCCGGGGCCCCAGCCACCCGGCGGGGAACCCTCAGGAGCAGCGGAAGGGGGGGACAGAGGAGAACCTGCTCGCCACCACAGGTACCTCTAGCCACAGGGACCCAGACCCCGAAGAGTGGGGTGCCAGGATGGGTCACGTCAGAGTCCACGTCCTCCGAGGGAGGACGAGACCAGCTGGACCTCAATGCTGGCCACCCAGGGTCCCTGAGGCCACAGTGCCGCGAACAGCCCCGGTACCAAGGCGGCGCACGCCCCTCAACGCCGGCAGCAGCCAGGCCCAACTCCAAATCCCCCCACGGCGCTGGCAGGCCCGCACCAGACAGAGGTAGACTAGGCCCACGGGCGCCGCTTGCGGGTGTCCGAGGCGAGGCGGCACCGGCCGACGCCATGACCATCGGCACCGCTGCACAGCCGGGCCCAAAGCCGGCACCAACAGCGCCGCACATGATCACGGCACCGCAACGGCGCCGATCCAAGAGACGCCGTGCCCTGATCACCGGCGCCGCTGAACGGCGCCGGATCCAAACGGCGCCGGAATGGCGCCAGCATCGATCACCGGCACTGCGAACGGTGCCGATCCAGAACAGCGGCGTAAAAAGGCGGCCGAGGTCCACAAGCCAGGCCAAAAGTCGAGGGCCTCGACAGGGAGCCTGCACCTCCGAGGAGGTGACTGCCGAGGCGGTGTCGGCGCCCTGTGCCCCGGAAGGACTTCGACGCCCCCAACACTGCAGAAGGGCCTCCTCGCAAGAAAAAGACGAGGAGACCCCCTCCTCCTCTGACCGTATAGGCCCGGAGGGGACCCAGGGGAAGGACCAGAGATCTTGCCTGCCCGAGAATCCAGAGAGCGACGCCGCCCCCGGCAGGTCGGAGGGGCTTTGCCGAGCTTAAACGCTGGATTTCAAGGACACAGCGGTCCATCGAGAAACAAGCGCCGCACGAATCCATATCATGGTTGGGTCCCAGGCAACGAAGGCAAGCGTCATGCCGGTCCCGAGACGGAGAAATGCCGGCCACAGGAGCACCGACGATAGGCGGGCCGTTCAAAAGCGCTTAGCTCCAGAACCGGACATCACGCAAAACTAACAAGGCTAAACACAGTAGGAAAACACACCCAACGCTGTAAGATAGAAAAAGAACAGTCTTACCGGATTGCTGCGCGCGACGGAAAACAGGAGTCGGTACACTACGAGTAGAAAACTGGCTGCCCACGGAACAGGTGCTGCCTCGGCGGCGGGAGAAACAGAACTGAGTTGGAGGAGGAGTCAGTCGCTACTAACGGCAGCCCTCGCGCATGGCGTCGCTCTCGGGGGCGGTGCTGATCAAAGCTTTAAAAAAAAAAAAAAAGTTTCCGCAGGACGGGTGCGCGCCTCCAGCTTACACCCAGGAAGTAATGAATGGTGAAGATTGACAAGGGAAGATCATATTTTAGGGGGTTTCTATGAAGGGAGCTACTGGGGCAGTTTCATGACCTCAGGGAGCCCATAAAGGTGCAGATTTTAGCGCCGAGACCGCCCCTCTAAGTCCAAACATTTGGACTGCAATTCCCCATCTATAGCAGGAGGGTCTGAACAATTTCTGTGAGCTGTGTTGTCGTGTCTTGGTTTCAGCCACCTGCTCTCGATGAAACCAATGCGGTCTCTAAAGTGGAGAGTTGTTTATGTACAGCTCTGAATTCCTGTTTATTCTCCTTTCTGGAGACTCTGATTTCCTTCAGGAGAGTTTCGAATCTGTTCTCGAGAGAACTGCTCGATCTCCCCATCAGTGTCGTACCAAGCCGCATGGAAGCTTGCGAAAACAGAGATCTGCTGGAGGGTCTGCAGTTAATCGAGGCCATCCTTGCCTTTACTTTTGCCCATAGTACGATTTCTGCCTCTGTTACCATCTATGAGGCCCCTCCTGAGCTCGAAACATTTTGGAGTTAAAATGATAGGTTTTAGGAGGATGAGAAGGTAGATTAGGTAGGGAGCACTAAAAGTTAAGCTCTTTGCAATTCAGTGGCGTCACCAGAAGTCTTCAGTGACACCTTTAGCTTGGATAAAAGTCTGGTACATCTCACAGGTTCGGACGTTGTGAGAGAGGCCTTGGCAGCAGACACCCACCTCGTGTGTGTCATTTTGAAAATGTTCTCTCTGCATTTACAGTACCAAAATAACCATTGCTTTTGTCAGCATGCGGGAATGACAATACAACACTTATTTTATAAAATAAATGAAAATATAAATAATGACAATGGCTAGTTTGTCAGTGTTTCCACAGCAGGTCTGAAAGGATGATCAGCGGAAAAGAACTGAGAAGAGACAGGGCCACCCACATTTATCTGGATGCTGATACACAGACCTTTGTAGGGCGGCCTCCGGCTAGCAAGTTCCGTGCAGTCTAAGCCTGACACAGGTACAGTTCAAAGGTGTGGTCTAATAGAAAGGATAGCCTGAAAAAGATCTCAAGGGTGCTGTGATCCATGGAAAAACAGGCATCGCACCTGTCCATGCCATGGTCAGCGCCAAGCCATCCAATAGGCATCATGCCATTCTGGACAGTGATGCTTTCCCACAGGAGCGCAAACACACTGGGGGGCCATCCTTCTGCTTCTTGGAGTATTTCTTCTTACCATCTTTGGAAGCGGACATGGCTGCAAGGAAAATAACAAATATAGTAGGATAAATAGTAGGTTCGACACGGCACTGCTGAAAAAAAAATAAATAAAATTGCACAGAGACACGGTACCAGGGTACGGCATGAAATGGACAGTGACAAACCAAGGAAGAGTTGTGACGCAGTTACAAATGATGACCAGCACTTCCACAGTGTACATTCAACAGTGGGAGAAAAACAGAAGAAAGGTGGGGGCGGCGTCCACCACTGGCCAGTCCCTGAGCGCCACATCGATAAGTCTGCCTGCGTTAGCAGCACCTCGTCAGTCTCCCAAGGTGCAGACTGCAAAGGCTTTGCTCCTGCAGGGTCCTAGTGCCTCTGGCACAGACCCATATGTGGGAATGAACAGTGAAGGCTGATTCTTGGAAGATTAACAGATGTACGGAGAGATAGTTGTGTGGGTGGGAGACAGTTAAAAGACAGTGGGTTGAATGGGGGACAGTAACATTATGGAGTCAGTGGGGTAGGAGAGTAACTGATATACAGTGGAGTGGGTGGGAGAGATTTAACAGTTGTACAGAGAGATAGCAAGGTAGATACATAGATAATGTCAGCAGATGAGGACCTATGGCCCACCCAGTCTGCCCATTTGGGCTCTAAGAAGTTTCTCTAGAAGATAGGAGAGATAGCAGATGTAAAGATAGTCAGATGGGTGGGAGAGATTCCTACCCTGAAATTACCGCTGAAGTTCCTCAGCTCTTCAATCTCATTCCGCTTCTGTTAGCTCTGCAACCCTGCAGAAAAAAAGTTGTGCAAGAATTAGAACCAATCATTACAAAATTCCTCAAACATTTGCACATGGGAACACCAGGGGCACTGTTGTCAAGAGTCAGAATATACAGGTTACTCACCTGTAACAGGAGTTCTAGGAGTGGTATACTGTATGTTGTTCATCCACACTGTCTGGCAGGTTCCTTGCCGCTTTAAATCTTGCCGGAAGGTCTTCAAGCTGGCTCCTCCCACCTACCGGGTGGTAAAACCCTTAGCTCTGCCACATGACACCAGATCTAGCCGCTGGAAGCCAGATTCTTGGCCGAAGCCGAGGAGGTCGGGTGGGTCGGTATGGATGAACAAACATATACCACTCCTAAAACTCCTTTACAGGTGAGTAACCTGTATTTCTAAGGACATGGATATGTTGTTCAATCCACACTGTCTGGCAGACTCCTAGCAGTTCTCCGGGAGAAGGGAGGCAAGAGCGCACCCGCTACTTAAGGAATAAGGACTGGAGAACAGAGGTCCCAAAACCAGCATCCGATGTGACTCTAGGTCAATATGGTAATGGAAATAAAGGTGTGTGCTGACTTCAGGTAGCAGCCCATGAGATTTCCTGGATAGGGCGTCCCTGGAAGCAGCCACCGATGCAGCAGTATGGCGGGTAGAATGAGCTCTTATCCCTTGGGTGGCTCCATGCCCGCCAACCTATAGCAGAGATCTCGCAGGAGGTGACACCTGCTTATCGTCCGCAGGTCTGCCAGGTGCGCTTCAGCGAGGGTGACAAACAGCTGGCTAATCTCTCCCGAACTTCAGCCATTCACTCCTAATAATAAGCGAGCCTCTAGGGTCCAGAGTATGGAGCCTATAGTCGGCCTCCGGGTGTGACTGGGGTAGAACACCGCAGAGTCAACACCTGGTTAAGGTGAAACTCAGACACCACCTTCGGAAGGAATTTCAGATGGGGGCACAGGACAACCTTGTCCCTGTGGAAGACCACATAAGGAGACTCGATGGAAAGCGCCTGGAGCTCTCCCATCCTTCTGGCTGTATCCCACGACAGGTGGGAGATATCGCACCTGTGCATCGGTTGAATGGCTTGCCCATGAGCTTAGCAATACCAGCAGTAGATCCCATGGAGGTGGGGTTCTCACACAAGGAGATATGTGATCAAGGCCTTTGAAAAGCGCCCGACCAGCTTCTCTTGTGCCAACTGCTTGCCAGCCCGCTACCGTAAGCAGAGATGGCTCAGATGCACCTTAAGGGTCGCCGGATCAAGCCCTAGCTGAGAAAGGGACCACAGGTAGTCCAGGAGGCTAGCCAAGAAACAGGAAGAAAGGTCCAATCCTTGTCCTGACACCAAATGGAGAATCTCTTCCATTTGAAGGCATAGCATTTTCTAGTCGACTCTTATGGGCGCCTCAACGACGCTGAGGACCTCATCGGAAAGACCCAAGGCCTGGAACTCTAGCCACTCAGGAACCAGGCTGTCAGGTGCAGGGATTGAAGGCCCAGATGGAGAACCTTCCCTTGTTGACTGAGATCAGGTCCGGCGGGCTGGAAGCCACCTCGGGAGCTGAGGCTGAGGAGATCTGGGTACCAGAACTGGCAGGGCCGGTCTGGGGCTACCAGAATCACCTGCGCCTTGTCCCTCTTTGCCTTGAGAAGCACCCTGTGGTTAAAGGGAAATGGAGGGAAGGGAGAAGAGCCCAGGGGTCCACGGCCTCGAGAAGGCATCCCTGCAGCGAGCCCTGCTGAGGCGGGCATGAAACAGCCTCAGCTTCGCATTCTCCCTGGAGGCGAACAGGTCCACCTGAGGGGTGTCCCAGTGGGAGAACAGATCTTGTACTACCTCCGGCAGGAGAGACCAGTCGTGAGATGCAGCGCCTATCCGGCTGAGGGCATTGGCCAGACTGTTGGAGGCCCCTGCCACATGGATAGCTAGGAGATCCGCCTCCAGGCTAATCACGAGAGCCCAAGTGCGGAGAACCTCCTTGCACAGAGGCAAGGAGTGCGTCCCGCCCTGTCGGTTGAGGTAGTACATGGTCGTTGTGTTGTCCCTCTGGACCTGGACCACTTAACCCCGTACAAATGGAGCGAAGGTGGTGAGGGCTAGACGCACCGCTCAGAGCTCCAGCAAGTTGATGTAGCATCGAGACTCCTGGGGGACCAGAGGCCGTGGGCCCTGAGCTCCCCAGATGGGCACCCCAACCCATCAAAGAGGCGTCTGTCATCAAGAGTGACCGTCGGCTCAGGGCGGACAAACGGGATACCCTCCTTCAGATGAGCTGGAATGAGCTACAACTGTAGGCTGTCCCACATCTCCTGGGTCACGTCACTGGCTGGTCCAGAGGACCGAGCACTGTGACCACTGGCGGGCCAGCCCCACTGCAGGGGACACATATGCCAGCGGGCCCAATGGACCACGATCTGCAGGCAGCCATGAGGCCCAGAAGGCGCAGGAAGTCCCAGGCAGGCGCAATGCCCAACCAGAAATGACTGGACAAAGGAGGAAAAGACCTGGCCCTGTCCGCGGAGCCAGGCTCTGGCTCGAGAGAGTCAAGCTCTGCCCGATGAACTTAATCACCTGCGATGGCATGAGTTCCGACTTGGCCTCGCTGATGAGGAGGCCAATCTGAGAGCAGACCTGGAGGGCCAGATCCCTGGACTGTTCCACCTTCAACCTGGAGGGGTTGCAATCAGCCAGTCGTCCAGGTAAGGGTACACCAAACTCCCTCGCGCCAGGGAATGCTGTCACCACTGCCATGCATTTGGTGAAGACCCTGGGAGCTGGAGAGAGGCCAAGGGCATGGCCCGAACTCAGAAGAGATCCCTCTGCTCTGAAGCGGAGGAATCGCTGATGAGACGGACGGATTGGAACACATCCTAAAGGTCCAGAGAACAAAACCACAAGCTTAGTAACAAGGATGGAATGATCTGAGCCAGAGTGACCATCCTGAAGGTGCACTGCTTAGGAACTTGCTCAGGCCCATAGGTCGAGAATGGGGCGCAGCCACCCCGTCCGTTTTGGGACCAGGAAGTACCTGGACACAAACCCTGGGTCTGGAGGAGGATCCGCCACCTGCCGATCACCTCCTTCTGGAGGAGCAGGGCAATGTCGGCTCAACGAGCCGATGGAGAGGCTGCAGAACTCTGCTGCTCCCCGTGGGGTGACTGCTTGACAGGGAGGGAACAGCTTGAATTCCAGAGGCAGACCCTGCCTACCACTTCAGCACCCAGCAGTCCGTGGTGATAGCGGACCAGGTGGAAAGGAAGTGACTGAGCAGCCCCCACAGGGGGAACTCGGGAGGAGTGACGAGGTTGGGGCGACACCCTCAACCAGTCACTGGGCAGGCTTGGAGGAAGGGCCCGCTGACGGACCTCCTGGACCCTTGCCTCCAGGCTTTCTACTGGAGGCGGCAGAATTGGCCTTAGGGTGCCAAGTGTGTGCCTGCTGGCCCTGATGCTGGTGCTGCTGGGCCGGACATGCCCCAGATGGCAGAGGCGCAAGGACTTCACGCTGCTGCTGGCGGCTGTTGTCCTTCTGGGTAGACGTGACAAAGTCCAAGGTGGCACTGGACTTCTCGATCCTCTGGAGATGGCTTTCCACCCGGCCCAAACAAGTCAGTGCCCAGGAAGGGAACGTCTGCCACCTTTCACTGGGTGTCCGCCATGAAGGTGGAGATCCGCAGCCAAGCTCTGTGGCGCATGGCCACTGCAGCCACTACTGATCGGTACAAATAACCTATGTCCAACGAGTCTGGAGCTGCTGTTTGCCACCGCCCTTCCCCACTCCGCACCTGCTTGACCGCTCATCTGAAGGTCAGTCGGAGATGAGGATTTACCTCATCCAGGGAACCCATAAGGCGTGTGAAAATGTGCCATCAGAACAGCCAAGCGAGCCTGACGCAGGCCTAGTGAGGAAGCAGCGAAACCTTCCACCCCGCATAATCCAGCTTTTTGATTCCTTATCGGGCCGCCTGTCCACGCCCCGGCGCTCATGGAGTGCCGGAAAACACTATCGGTCACTAACCCCTCCGCAGAGGTGCTCCGAGAAACCAGAGAGTGAGCCGGTGGGGACTGCGTACTTTCAGGCCATCCTGGCCGAAGGCATGTGACAAGATGCTGGCCGCCACAGCAACTCCAGGGCCAGGCCAACAATGGCTTTGGCCACAGGAAAGGCCTCCGTAGGGGAATCCTCGGTACAGTATCTCCGTGAGGATACTGGCCAGTTTTGAAACGGGTTTGAGCTGCATCCCGTGGACTCAGAGATGAGTCAAGCAAACCTAAAACGAGGATGGGCTCGTCCACCGACTGCCCCCAAACAGACTCCAGGTCAAGCGGCCTGGAGAACAGGAGGAGTCGCCATCAGACTCTGAGAGTCTGCAAACAGCTGCCGGGCACCTGAGCCACCCTCCACCTGCCAAGGTCGATCGGAAGTGAGGGTGACAGACCACCTGTGCGGCAAGCCCTGACCTGACCGAGAATCCTTGGTCAGGGCCCCAGTCTTCGGTTGTGGAGGCGGAGGTTCCACCACAATGGGCAAACAGCCGGTTTCAGCCGAGCAACCGGTGCCGGGTCGGCTCCTCGACCACTACGAGGGTTGTTTCGGCTGCTCCGTGACAGCCACTTAATGGCGGAGAAAGCAACGGTTGGCTTATTCCCAGACAATAAGAGCTGCTGCCACAATAACTCCTTAGCACCGACGCAACTTGCGCGGAGCCTATCCTCCGAAGAGGACAACGCAGGATGAGCAGTGACGCCGCTTCCATGGTGGGAGGCCGAACCGATGTCGGCGGGACCTGAAGAGGACCGAGACCTTCAGGGTTCCGGAGGTGGGTCAGAGAGGGACGGGAAACCCGCCCTCCCTTGGTACAGGGACCTTAACCGGGACTCGGCACAGGAGACACAGGCAAGTCCTCGGTTTCCACCAGGGGAACCGGTGAAGTAGGGTTGTCGGCTTCTCCAATCAACAAACTGTCCAACAGGTCGAGAAAAATCGCAACCATGTCGACGGATGTCTCAGCAGGCTGACCCGACGGGGCACCGTGAAGCCAGCAGCCGCAGCCAACCTCAACCAAAGTCGAAAGTAGACGGTCCGTGAAGGGATCTCTTCCGCTACCATGAACGCCGACGGTGGACTTACCTCTAGAGCCCTTCTTCTTGGACCGACTGGAATGTCACGATGGCCTTTCTCCCTTGGTGGAGGACTGGCAAAGCTCCTTAAACAAAGTGCGTAGAGGAGCCCAAGGAGAGCGGGATAAATGCCGCAGCTGAGGAAGAAGACCTAAGCTGCCTGGGCCACCTCCTCCTCGAGGGCTTATCATCTGCTCCAACTGTCTAAGTGAGCCCGCTGTCGACACCCACCAACGGGCCTCCTTAGACTTGACCGGGCGGATACCATTTTTCAAGTCGCCTGAGAAGAAGTCTGGCAGCGCAGTCCTCCAAGACCAAAGCCGAAAAGGACCTGCACACCCTCGCAAGCCTGCGTAGTCATGACCAAGCCCCAGGCAGTAGACGATGTGGAGTGCGGATCGGTCCGGGACATCTTCTGCCCACACAGGCACCAATGGAAGCCGGAGTCGATTTGTCCATCACAGCCACAAGGGAAGACAAATACCAAGTCTTGTAAAATTTTAAAATAAGTTTGGAAATTTCAAATAATGTGGATCCAGGCCTAAAACGCAAAGCGTTAAGGAGGAAACCTGAGCTTCCAAGTGGTAAGGAAGATCTGGCGCCATGGGGCGGAGCCGAGGGTTTTACCACCGGTGGGTGGGAGGAGCCAGCTTGAAGACCTTCCGCAATATTTAAAGCGGCAAGGAACCTGCCAGACAGTGTGGATTGAACATATCTATGTCCCTAAAATGAAAATGACATACCTATCTTAATTCTTGATCTTTCTGTGTATCCTCACCACTCATCACTGGTGGAATCTGGCTGGAGGAACAGGACCCCGTGGGAGCATTTTATTTTTTGGTCGACGCTGCTAGGCTACTCGCAGGCTGACCAGTAACAGACGCAATTCCTCCTCCATCCCAGTTCTGCACACTGAGAGTTAGGAACAGAAGTAAGAGGGCAGGGCAAGGGAGCCCGAGGGATAGGAAAAGGAAAGGATATAAACCAAGGCAGGAATAATGCCGGTTAAGAGGAAAGAAAGAGAGAACCTAAGGGTCTGGGACAAGGGCTTCAACCTCTGGGAAAGCAAGGGAGGAGAAAGAGGACAGAAAAGAACAGAAAGAAGAGAGGAGGAGGGACACTACTCTGCACTCGCAGAGGGTCCAGAGGACTCCCGAGGACAAAGACAACACTGTTTAAGCCACATTTCTTCCCTCCGATGAAGGAGCGCAGAAGAAAACCCTCAAGTCTAAGGATTATCCAGAGGAAGATGGCTGACTGAGGAAGTCCAGGAGACATCAGCAAAGCAAGGCACCAAATTGGAGTGCCCTCTCCGACAGTCCAAGATGAGCAGGAGGACAGTGTCCCCTTCTGTCTTGAGATAAATCTGGGGTGGGAACAGGATGCACCTGCTGCAGGGTCCTCCTGACAAAACAAGTTCCTCACAGAGGTTTCAAGTCACGCTCCAAATCAAGGAGGGACAATGCCAGAAGAGACCTCCTAGAAGACATGAATTTCAGCATCCAGAGGGAATCCTGCAAGAAGTGAGAGCTGGATTTAGTGGTTAGAAAAAAGGGAGTGTCAGCTCCCGGAACAGGATTAGGACTCAACAGGGCCCTCTAAACAACTGTCCAAGAGGACGCCTATGTTTCAAGACCAAGCAAACAGGTCAAAACCCAAAAGGCGGTTCAGACCAAAACCAGAGAGGGGATCTCATCAGGAATGATAAAAGAGGCCCTGGTGAGCTCTCATAAAAAAGAGGGGGCCAATCCTGCTCTCTTTCCAAAAAGCCCATCTCCCTCAGAAGGAGGAATGGAGGTAAGAGGTACCAGCAGGAAAAGGTTCATGAAGGCCTCAACTTGATGAAAAAACAAGCAGGGAGGCGATAGTCCAGAGACTGAGGCACAAGAGGAGAAGGATGGCAGGAAGCAGTGATGAATGGTGAAGATGCAGAAAGATCAAGAACTCGGCAGGTACGCAATTTTCATATCTTATTTGTGTCACTCTTCATTCATCTCTGTTGGTGATTACCAAGCCCCAAGGGGACCTGGTACCTCCTGAGGGAGGAATGTCCCTCAGCCTCCTGTGGGGAAGACACAGGAGGGGAGACCTTATAGGCCTAACTAGGCTTGGGACTGGTCAGGATGGGGCAGAGCCTCCTGTGGCTGGGAGAAGGAAGTCGCCAGAAGAGGGATGCAATCACCCTTCGCCGGGCCATGGTGATAACCAGGACACACAAAGCCATGCCATCCGCCTTATACAGATCACTGTCCCTGCTAGCCTGGATGCCATCTCACTGGCATCATACAATGCCCTGCCTGGTGCCTCAAGCTCCAGGCCACGTCTGAGAGGGCAACGGCTTGTTTGGTTGCTTCTGAATCAGGCACAGATGCTAGGATTTACCTAGCAAGAACCATAAGTGCCAGCTGTAGGCAGCATGGATGGGCCTAATGCGTTGAGAGAGAAGAGGCGTGCCGAGAGAAAACCCCTCACCCAGAAGTCAAACTCCACAGAATCTGCAACGGAGCCAGTCATATCTTGGGTGTCTATGCCAGAAAGGTGTCCTGGATCATCACGCCCAAGGGGATAAAGCTCCTGGAGACCCTAGTGGTGCGCAATACCTGCACCGACAGTCCATTGGGGCTGGATAAGGAACTGAAGAATGCCTCCAAGGAAAAGCCAGGCAGGCACCATCAGGTTGCCCAAACTGAATTTGCTTAAAAGGCGTGCGCCACCCACTCAGGATTGCGACTTGCCAGTCTGGTTACGTGGAGCTTGGCCGACTAACCCTGAAAGGAAATGCTGATAAGTACAGTTATGTAAGACCTTACCGTAACAGCAGATCTCTTAGAGAGGCTCTTGCAGTAGGTACTCACATATAGGACTGACCACCAGGCATCAGGACCCCAAGGAAAATGTCTAGCTAGCAGTCTCTGGCGGGGACCGCCCACGCCAGATGACCGGCCATACAATGTCAGTATAAAAGGGTGGTACCCCACGCCTCGCCACAGTTCTTTCCTCCCAAGGCCAAAAGAGGCAAGAAGAGAGAGAGAAGAGGATATTTCCCCCATGGAAATGGAGCCCAAAAGCTTAGGGGAGGGAGGACGGGAGGCTATATCTACTGCAAGAGCCTCTCTCTAAAATCTACTGTTACGTAAGTTCTTACGTAACTGTACTATCTTACTAGAGGGCTCTTGCAGTACATATCCACATATAGGACTGAGTCCCAAGCAGTCTGGAACAAGGAAAAGCACGCGGAAGGAGGACTGTCATCCACAGCATGGATCCTCAGGCTGAATGGGTCTCATGAAAGGAGACCTTGTAACACAGCCAACCCAAGCCTGCTCTATGCGAGAGGCAATGTCCAAACTGTAGTGTTTCGTAAGGGTATGGAGAGAAGTACAAGTTGCGGCTGCACAGATGTCTACCACGGACACATTCTTGAAACCAACCACTCCTCTAATGGAGTGACCTCTGACTTGATCCGCAGGGACTTCTTGTACTTGTCATAACAGAAAGTGATACAGTGAGCCAACCATTTTGATAGGCATTGCCTAGAAACAGCACTGCCTTCTCTTGTGAGCAAGAGAGACAAAAAGCTGATCAGTTTTCCTGAGATCCTTAGTCTGAATAGTGTAGTATCTCAGTATTCTGTGAATATCCAAAGTATGCAAGAGATACTCCCTTGATTGGAGTGTTAGGTAAAGAAAGCAGGTAGCTCAATGGATTGATTCAGCATAGAATCCACTACCACCTTAGGGAGAAACTTAGGGTTGGTGCATAGAGCCATACGTTCCTTGTGGAAAATCAATATGGGATTTTGCACATCACGGCCTGAAGCTCAGAAATCGCCCGAGCAGAAGTAATGGCCACTAGGCAGAGTGTCTTCCAAGATAGGAACTTTAAATCCGCTGTAGCCGCGGCTCAAGGGAGGCAGGGTAAGCTTCTCCAGAATGAAATTCAAGTCCCACGGAGCGGCAGGAATGCAGACAGGCGGTCTCAAATGGAGAACCCTCTAAGAAAAGTCTTACAGACTTCCAACTAAGCAAAGTCATGCCTCCAAAGGGAATACGGTAGGCTGAAATAGCGCATGTGGACTTTCAACGAGGAATGGCTGAGACCCAGATCAAAGAGGTGACGCATGTAGTCCATGACTTTATTAAATGGGCACGAGAAAGGCTCGAACTCTTTCAAATTTGCCCAAATAGAAAACCTTTTCCAATTCATGGCGTAGGTGGACCTGGTGAAAGGCTTCCTGGCCTCTACCAAAATGTCCGCTATGAGCGGAGAAACTCAAGCGAAGCTTTGCTACGCCTGCAGGAGCCACGCATGTAAATGAAGGGATCTGAGACCTGGATGAACAAGGGTCCCTGATCCTGGGTCAACAATTGTTGCGACAGAGGACGAGGAAATGGAGGTTCCTCTGAAAACTTTTGCAGAAGAGAACCAAACTTGCCTGGGCCAGAAGAGAGCGATGAGAATCATTCGAGCTCCCTCCGATCCGAGTTTGTTCAGGACCATCAGAATTAAGGGATGGGAAGGAAGGCATAAATGAGTCTGTCCCTCCAAGCGAGACAGAGCGTCCCACCAAAAATGTATCGCCTGGAGCGAGCGAGCAGAAGGCGGAAGTTTTGTGTTTTGGGGAGAAGTGAAGAGGTCAACCTGAGGTGTTCCCCAATGCTGAAAAATGTTGTTTACGACTTCCTGATCCAATTCCCATTCGTGGATCTGGCTGAGGACCAAATTAGTTGGTTCTCCAGTGTGTTTCCACTCCCAGAATGTGGACCACAGTCAAGTGAAGGTGATGCTGGATTGCCCAAAGCCAGACTCTCATTGCTTCCAGGCACAGAGGGAAGGAACATGTTCCTCCCTGTATGATGAGATACCAGACTATACACATGTTGTCTGATTGTATGAGGAGATGACCGGGAGAATAAGGGGTGCAGAGCCTGAAGGGCATAAAGGACTGGTCTCAGAGTATACTTATGTGCAGATTTTGTTTGAACTTGGACCAGCTGCCCTTAGTCCTGCGAGACCCTAGATGGGCACCCAGCCTTCTCCTGACGATCTGTCATCAATGTCGGGGGTCGATACAGACGTGAACTCCCAGGCATAGGTTTTCCTGAACCATCCACCATTGCAAGTCCCCAAGCATGGGATTGGAAACTAGTACCGCCTGGTCCCATTTTGACCAAAGTGTCCACTGAGAGATCCTCATATGGAGCCGAGCTAGTGGGACTGTCGGAGCGGCAGCCGCCTTTAGCCCGAGGCGAAGGACTGACCTGGCGCTGACCCTCCTTCGACTGGAAAGAAGATGGGCCTGAGTCTGGAGGGTGTCTACCCTGTCCGGAGGCAAAAGAGCTAGCCGATGGTCGTCCAGAATTGCCCCTATAAATTGGAGGATTTGGCAAGGGACCAAATAGGACTTGACCCGGTTGATGGCGTTACCCAGGCTGGTGAAAACCTGCAGGTTAAGGGAAAGGAAGTGCACGAAGTTCCTCTCTCTGGTCAGGCCACCAGGAGCCAATAGTCCAGGTATGGGAATACCTGAACTCCCTGGGTACGCAGGAGGGCTGCTGCCACAGACAGGCATTTGGTAAATACTCAGGTTGGGGGGGTCCGAGGACAGACCAAATGGAAGGGCCTTGAATTGGTAGTGGTCCCCTGAAAGCAAAAATGAAGGAATTTGTGGTGGGAAGGGCATATGGGGATCGAAGGTAGGCATCCTGCATGTCTAGAGCGCATAGCCACTGTCCCTGCCAAGAAGTGGTAGAAGGCTCCGCAAAGAGTATTCTGAAGCGCCTGTACTCCACCTAATATGTCCAGGAAGCTGAGGTCTACTATAGGCCTCACATCTCCCGGCCTTCTTTGGAACCAGAAGAAATGGGAATAGTAACCTGTCCCCAAAGATGGTTGGGAACTGGTTCTATCGCTGTCTTCCAGAGAGGGAGGTGATTTCCTCTAGGACCAGAGGAAGGTGTTATGGGGAGTAAGACGACTTGGGGGTGGTCTTCTTGGTGGTTTCTGTAGAAACTCTAGAGAGTGTCCTGCTGATATCAACTGGAGCACCCAATCATCATACGTTATCCTCTCCCAACCCGCAGATGGGAGGAGAATCTTCCTCACGGTTCCTCTGGAACCTCCAGAGGCAATGGGAGAGGCAGGAGCCAGGAGGTGTGGGGCAGCGCAGCAGCCGAGGCTCCCATGGCTTATTTGCTGGGGAGTCTTGGTAGCTGGAAGGGCCCGGACGCTTGCTGGCCCGTTTGCCCGTGTGGTTACTGCCTCTATCAGTTTTGTCTACGAAAAAACGCCGCTGCCCTTGAGGGGGCCTGTACACAGAGTTGACAGACTTGAGTGGAGTGCCCTTCTCCTGCAGTTCGGTAATGTTGTCCTGACATCACCCCAAACAGCATCGAACCCCTGAAGGAGCATCCTGGACAGTGGACTGCACTTCAGGGACCAAACCTGACACGCAGAGCCAGGCGTGATGCCGGAGGCCTAAGGCGAAAGCCGAGCTCCTTCCAGCTGTGTCCACTGCATCGTAAGTGGCACAAAGCATGTGCCGACTGGTCGAATGAACAGAACGGACAAGATCCGCCACTTCCTGCTTAGTCTGTGACTCAGGAAGGGAATCAAATTTAGATTCCACCTAGGATGGTCTTCTGAAAATCCCCATATGTGCCACATAGTTCAGGACCCTAATACCAAGGGTAAAAGAGGAACAGATCTTCCGTATTAGTCCAGAAGCCGGGATTCCTTATCAGGCGAGACGAGTTGAGGTGTTTGGAATTTCTGGAATGGCCGTGAGCGGCGCTAATAATGACAGAGTCCACCTTGGGGTAGAGGTTAAGAAATCTACACCTCAGGAGCTTGATAAAGCCTGGTCCGCCTTCCTTGGAAGGGAGCTAACGCAGAAGGTTGTTTCCAAATGTTGGAAACAAGATCCACATGAGCTCTATTCAGGGTGGAATCAGTGTAGGAGCGGTCTCGGACAGACCCAGATGAGCAGCGAGTTTCTTATGCTGTGGGTCTGGCTCCACTGATTGCCACTGATGGACTTCCTGGATTTTCCTCAGTAACTCTAGAAAGGAGGGATCCTCCGGAGGAGTCCTCAGCCTGGGACGATCCGGAGTACGTGGCTCGTCTTTGGGGTCAGAGCGTCCTGTCTCTGAGTCAGTGTCAGACATATCTGATGAAGAGGAGGTAGACTCCTCCCTATGAGGGGAAGAACAGTCCCTTTGGGGAGTTCCCTGGTGTGTATCCTCCTCCCGGGCGCCAGAGGCTCTCCTCTGGTGTCGGGAAGGGAGAGAGAGTCTCCTGTCTCCGATGCAGGGATCCTGTACAGGGTCGGCGTCGCAGACGACTCTCTACCTACAAGTGAGCTGAGCCTTGGCCTCAGCCCACCAGGAGGCCAGGGTCTCCTTCAGAACCAGCGGCTGGGGAGGGCAGCGGAGGATATGGATATTGACGATATCCGTACAAGAAGTATCTGTAACCTGATGGCAGGTAGCCCAGCGTCGGGTACTGCAGCACCGGATACTGAGAAGTAGGGTATTGTGGCATCGGATTTGCAGTGTCAGATACCCGGGTGCCAGGAGCTCCTAACAGAGCAAAGGAACCTGGCAGAGGCCCCTGCTGGTGGGCCAGACGGTGGTAACGCTGGCCCCAGGTGTGTCAGGTCCAGCGTGGGTATGCCTTCACGGTCCGGCTGACGGACGGAAGGATAAGCCTATCGCCAGGTAATGGGACACCAAATGGAGTGGGGAATGCCGTGTCAGGACCGGTGTCTGAGGTCTGGCGTCAGGGTATCAGGTCCAGAAGGAGGGTTCCTTACGGCAGTGTCTCAGTATCCCCATGACAACTGGGGAAGGAGGATTATAATCCTTGTGAGCCGCTTGAGGAGACACGGGAACTCAGAAGGCAACCTGGAACGCTGCGAGCCCAGGGCGGACTGTTCCGTAGGGTCCGCGCAGGCTTCTGGGTCAGTCGGGCATCAGTAGAACCGGCGTCCGATTCTATCGGCTGAATCTGGGAGGGTACTGGAGGAGCTGATGTCTGACTTATCAGACTCCCTGCCTGAGGAAGGCCATGCAGGAATCGCGGCCTTGTCGGGCGTGGGTTGGCTGGGCGCTCCCCGAAGGAGTAAGTAAGCAACAGCCTTGTCCAGCGGCGTCTGTGGGACCAACGCCTGACTACCGACCCGCTCAGACCCGAAGGCCACGCGGCAGAAGTGGACTTCATGGGACCGGAGGCCTCCTTTGCCCCAGAGGCTCCCAAGGGCCCGAGCACGAGCCAGACGGGAGGGGCGACCTTCTTGGTAACCACCAAGATGGCCATCGTGGCAGCGATCTCCCAGAGGGAGGTTACCTTAAGTGCCGCGACCCTGGTCGAATTGGCGGCTGCTGTGGAAGCTGCCCTACCCCGTGCTGCTCCTTGTCACGCTTTTTCTTGTGACCTTCGGGAAGTGGGCTTGCCTGAGTTTCTTTAGCTCCTCTCCATGGAGGCCATTTTCTTCTTCAAGGTATGGGCCCCAGGGACTGCTGTCTTCACTTGCGGTAGTGGAGTTAAAGTTCTGGTAGTGCTGGCACTTCTCCATGGGGTGGTCTGGGCCCAGACTAAGCACAAGGAGTGGCCGTCCTTGTGTGGCAGTAGGGGAACCACACAAGTTGACTTGTTCTTATGCGATTCAGAGGGCATTGGGATGACACACACAGCGAATCGTAAATAAAACTTAAAGAAAGAGAAAAAGGTTGAAAAGTTCGAAGATTTAAGGACCGATGAATGACCAACAAAGTGTTCAACCACAAGAACTTTCACAAGCAGACGGGAAGAAAGAACTGGAAGGCGGACATGGGGACTGCCCCTTATACTGACATCATATGACACCGTCACCTGACTTGGTGGTGGTCCACCGCCAGTGACTGCTAGATATGTTTCCGTGGGGTCCTGACGCCTGGCGGGTTAGTCCTACATGTGAACACCTACTGCAAGAGCCCTCTCAAAGTAAGATCTGGTCTGGTCAGCATCTGAGGAGAGGTGGACAGAGGGATCCAGAAGCTGAAAACCATTCGGTGGGAATAATCCACAGACCCCCAAATCAGGAGGAAGCCAGGGATAAGGAAATCCTGAAACCATCCTCCAGATGTCAGGCAAAGGGGACATGGTGCTGGTGGGGATTTCAATCTGCGGACACAGACTGGAATACCCACAAAGCGCATCACAGAAAAGCAGGGAATTCTTAGTCACACTAGAGAAAGCAGGCCTAAGTCCACTAGTGACATCACCCACAAGGAGGTAACATGGTTCTAGATCGGATATTCACAAATAGCAATAAGGTTACAGGTGTAGAAGTAAGGAACCACCTGAGCAACAGTGATCATAATATGGTATGGTTCAGGATAAAAGGACTGTATACTCCACGCACTCCAAACTGAAGGTCCTCAACTTCAGGAGGGCAGACTTACAAACCGAAGGCCTGCCTAAGAGACAACCTTAGTAACTCGACAGAGGAGCACTGAGTAATACTGGACAAGGTTGAAGGATGCAATAACCATGGTCACATCACAGTGTGCCCGTTAGGTTAGTAAGAACAAAGGAGGAAAACCCACTATGGTTTCCAAGGAGGTGGCAAACCATGGTGAGAGAAAAGCGCATAGCCTTCAGAAAGTACAAGGAGTCAGGGACCGAGGCAGACAAAACAGAATATAAACAGAAACCAAAACAGATGGGAAAGTGATAAGAAATGCAAAGGCTCAAACAGAGGTTAGGACAGCTCATGAAGTAAAAAGGGCAACAAAACTTTCTACAAGTACATACGGAAAAAGAAAGACCAAAGGGGCATTGTTACAATCACAAAAAAGACAGACAAAGCAAGACACGGAGAAGGCAGAGTCACTCAATGAGTACTTCTGCTCAGTCTTCACACAGGAAGCAGACAGTAATGGACCAACAATAGGCATAGCGAAGTGTCCGACTGAAAGGCACAGACATGGATCCTTCACAAGGAAAGGGTCCTGGAGAAAATAGACAAGTTAAAGGTAGATTAAAGCTATGGGGCCAGATGGGATACACCCAAGAATACTGAAAGAACTAGGGAGAGGAACTGGCAGCCTCCTTAGCAGTGCTCAACAAATTATTAAGGAGGCGAGCGAGGTGCCAGAGGATTGGAAGAGTGCCAGTAGTACCACTCCACAAGAGTGGAAGCAAGGAACAGCCAGGTAACTACCGTTCAGTTAGTCGAACATCAGTCGTGGAAAAGCAGTGGGGAGTCCCACTGAAGGAAAGAGACAGCTTTTTGAGCAAACTGGTCAGCTCGGCAAAATCAACACAGTTTCACGGCAGGAGGTCCTGCCAGACAAACCAGTTGATTTTTTTCAATAAAGTCACCAAAACAGAGGATCAGGGTGGGGCAGTGAATGTGGTTTACCTGGACTTCAGCAAAGCTTTTGACTCTGTGCCGCTTAGGAGACTAGTCAAAAAACTGGAACATGGAATTGGGTCTGAGGTTACAAACTGGGTCAGAAACAGGTTATGTGGGAGAATTCGGAGTATTAGTAAATGGTACTCTGTCTGTGGAGGAGAGAGAGTGATTAGCGGGGTCTCGCAGGGCTCAGTTCTGAGTGTCGAGTCCTCTTCAGCGCATTCATCAGCGACACTGCGGATGAACTGCAGGGAAAGGTGTACCTCTTGCAGATGATACAAAATCAGCAACAGGGTAGGCGCAACAGAGGGACAGCAAAGCATGGAAGCTGATCTCGAAACCTGGCAGAGTGGTCCAAGACCTGGCAATTGAAATTCAATGCCAAAAATGCAAGGTCATGCACCTGGGAAAGCGTAACCCAGGAAAACTGTACTTAATGGGGGGAGCAGCTGGTGGCTACCAGGCAGGAGCGAGACAGGGGTGATCATATCAGATGACCTCAAGGTCAGTAGACAATGTGAAAAGGCAGCACTAAAGGCTAGTGGTATCCTGGGATGCATGGGAGGGCATCACGAGCAGAAGGCATGAAGTAAGCATGACCCTGTATCGGCCCTGGTCAGGCCTCACCTGGAGTACTGTGTCCAATTCTGGAGGCCACACCTCAGGAAGGACAGAGATAGGCTGGACACGGTACAGAGAAGAGCAACAGAGATGGTGCAGGGCATGCATCAGAAACCATACAGGCAAGACTGGATGACCTCAAATTATACTCCCTAGAACAACGCATGAAATCGTGGGGACATGATAGAAAGCGTTCAAATACTTTAAAGGCAACAACAGGGTGCATGTGCAGAACCTCCTTCAGGTAAAGGACTACAGCAGTACTAGACAGCACAACCTTCGACTTAAGGAGGAACGTTCAGAAGCATCACGAGGAAATTCTTCTTCACAGAGCATGTTGTGGAACCATGGAACAGCCTGCCAGAGGGGTGATGGGAGCCAAGACAGTGGGGGAATTCAAGCAGGCATGGGACAGACACTGTGGGATACACAAACAGGCAGCTAAGTGAGGGGTAGGAAGCCAATGGCAGACTGGATGGATCATTATAGTCCCCATCTGTGAACAACTGCTATGTTTCTAGGTTTCTCCCTCAAGCGAGGAAGACAAAGAAGCGTGAGTCAGAGAGTCAGGCTCGACTGCCCAGGAGGAAGGGTGAAACACCTGTTCTTCCATGGATCTCACATGGGCAGGGAATAGGGCAGCCGTGGCTCTGAACTGTTCCCAGGTCAAGGGACCGTGAGGACCAGAGTGACCTGGGAGGGAGAGTTGGCAGAGATAGAGTGGTGGCGTGGTCAGATGCCTCTGAGGGAAGAGGCGACCTCTGCCAGGGCTGGGGACCAAACAGGCAAGGTATAGCGGCCGTTCAACCAAACTGGAATGGTGGGACAGAGCCTAAAGGATTCCCCAGCAGAGGCAACTAGGGCTACATAGGTCCAGAAGGGCAGCCCCTAGCCTCAGAGAGAGATCCCTCCAGGTAGACCTCAGGGGATAAGACAGGGCCAGTGCAGAGACTCCTACCCAAACCCTTGCAGGCTATTGGGAAGGATGCTGCCCCTGACACTGCCCCCTCAACCCCTCAGACTCAGAGAGGCCTCTTCCTCAGGCCCAATCACACGACTTCTGAGAGAATTAGACAGGGAGCACTCTTCCCTGCTCCAGGACGCCTCTAGTAAGCCCAGAAGTGGGCCCAACCTTGACACCCAAAACAGGGGGTTCACCGCCTCCGAGATCAGAGCTCCATCTGCCCTGGAGGACACCAGTGCCAGTGGAAACACGCCAGACTTAGAAGGAGGGGGCTGGACAAGAACCATGAAGACCGTTTTTTTTTTTTTTTTTTTTTTGGGGGGGTTCGAGGATTCAGAAAACCCACGTAAGCCAGTCTGGATCCACTTCCGAATCATCCTCCTCCTGGAGGCACAGATCCAGAACACTTCACGGACCTCCACGAGCCAGTCCCACACCACCCATGGTGCCACTCCGATCACCAGCACCAAGGTCAGAGGCGGCACCACGAGCTGGCCCGCACCGCCCTGATCCCCACACAGCACCGAATCTGGAGGAGGCAGTGCTGAGGAAACCGCGGCTGGGCCTGGCAGACACAGGCTGTGATGCCGGGGAGCCTTCAACTCAAAGAGGAGATTGCCAGGACGGTGCCTCTAGCCCAACTCCCAGAGGAATCGGGATGGCCTCCGCACCATAAGAGGGGCTTCCACACGAGGCGCAGGCTTGAAAGGACAGAAGCCCTTCCTCCGCAGTTCACAAAGAACCGGGAGGGGATCCAGAGGAAGGGTCAAGGGACCGCGCCTGGCATCCCTGGTGCTCGCCTGTCCTCCAAAAGTCAGCGGCGACGGCCAGACTTTGAAAGCGCGGACTTCAGGACTCAGACTGGAATACCCAGGATCCAGCGAAAAACAGGTGTCGCAGCTGTCTATATCATGGTTTGGGCCCAAGCAGGTCAAGCATCAGTCATGCTGGTCCATGCCGGAGTAAAACCCGGCCCCACAGGGACACTGCCGCATTGGGCCAAGCCTGCCTTAGAAGACTTTTCTTGTTCCCTGAGCGAACATGACCGGACGGAAAAAAACAAAAACAGGGCTCGGCATTGTCAAAAACAAAAGGGAAAGATCTTACCAGTCGATTGAGCCGAGAACACAGCTTCAGCAGAACTAGGACGGACTTTGCGGTGGACCAGGCAAACGATGACACAGAAGTGAAATTCATGCCCACACACGTAGGTTGTGGTCGATCGATGGCGGGAGAAGCAGAACTGTGATGGAGGAGGAGTTAGGTCGGTTACTGGCCAACCAGCAAGCGCACGCAGTGCATCAGCCTCAAGAGGCGGTGCAGTCACGATGTCAACTCTCTCCTTACAAACAAAAAAAATGCTCCAGGGTCCTGTTCCTCTGGCCAGAACCCACCAGTGATGAATGGTGAAGATCAACACAGATGAGATCAATTGCTACAAAACTCATCACGCACTTTTGTACATGGGAACACCAGGGACATCGTTGTACAAGAGTCAGAATCAACTGCTACAAAACTCACCACATACTTTTGTACATGGGAACACCAGGGACATTTCTATACAAAGGAGAACAAAATAGCAAGAGGCATAAACCACTAGGGAGCACTAAAATGTAAACTTCAGGTAGCTTACGAGATAAAGCTGCTTTTAAATGGCCAGTGTTCCATTTATTGATTTATATTTACCCCAGTGGTGTTGAAGGTATATTTGCATGTATTCTTTCTATCACACACTTAAGTAGATTATGTAATATGATTTGGGAGTTGCCAATCTTCAAAAATAAAATGTGCAGCAAAATTTTAACCTCCCTCACCTTTATTCCCGGCTTGCCAAGTTCCGGAGTTCAGAAATGTCCATAGGTCGACTGGAATCTCTTGTGCTGGCACCTGGATATCTTTCACTGCAGAATCAGCAAATTGTAGATCATTAAGGTAGGAACTAACAGCAGAGAAGCTTCCCGTCCCCTAGCAGATGATGTAGTCTAAGTACTAACTGTCAGGCCAAGACTGAATCAGACTTAGGAGAAAGGTAGGAGAGTGTGTGTGTGTGTGTGTGTCTGTGTGTATGCGTGCGTGTGTGTCTGTGTGTGTGTCTGTGTAAGTGTGTGTCTGTGCGTGATAAATGCGCGTGCGTGTGTCTGTGTGCGTGTGTGCGTGTGCAGCGTGCGTGTGTGTGCATGCGTCGCCTGCAGCCCATCAACAAGTAACCCTAATATCTATATACTTTTTTTTCCCCAACTTTTCTTCTCCTCCCTATGGGCATCCTTCGGTGTACCCACTCTACCTCCGCCCCTACTCCCAGCCTGAACCCTCGCTTCTCCCTGATCTCCTCCCGAGTGACCTCCAGGCAGGCCCGACCCCTGGTACCATTTCCGAGAGCTGATTCCACCCCCTCAGCAGTGTGCTCCTTTAAGTATGAAGTGCCTACCTGGCTAGCCGTCAGGTCAGGGACGAAGGATAATCCTGGAGTGCGTTGGGCCAGCACTTGGGATGTGGGCTGAGTCACTCGAGTCACCATCATCTCACGAGAGGGATGAAGGCCTTTTCCATTGTTCTTTACTTGTCCCCTCGGGTTCGCAGCAAGCCAGGCAACGTAGAGCCGCAAACTCTGCCCCTAATGCTCTCACTTGCATTGCCATGCTAGGCGCCCCTGATTCACCACCAGAGGCCGCTCCAGGAGCAAGCGCTACCCCTATCCTCCCGGGAAGAGAGAGCAGTCCCTAAGATGCTCAATCTCTTCCCCCAGCCGACCCCAGCAACCCTGGCTCAATCCCAAACCCAGGTCGCCAGGGCGTGGCGCGAGTGTGGCGTCCAGCGCCTCAACCCTCAGCACCACCGGCCGGCCTACATACTCTTTGATCCAACATTCACAGCAACCAAACCAGCCACAGTATTTCTGACCTAACACTACAGCCACCAAGCCCCAACAAACCAGTCCATGTACTCTCTGACCCACTCACAGCCACCAAGCCCAACAAACCAGTCCATGTACTCTCTGACCCAACACTCACAGCTACCAAGCCCCAACAAACCAGTCCATGTGCCCTCTGACCCAACACTCACAGCCACCAAGCCCCAACAAACCAGTCCATGTACCCTCTGACCCAACACTCACAGCCACCAAGCCCCAACAAACCAGTCCATGTACTCTGACCCAACACTCATAGCCACCAAGCCCCAACAAATCAGTTCATGTACCCTCCCACACCAACACTACAGCCACCAAGCCCCACAACATACCAGTCCATGTACTCTCTGACTCAACACTCACAGCCACCAAGCCCCAACATACCAGTCCATGTACTCTCTGACCTAACACTCACAGCCACCAAGCCCCAACATACCAGTCCATGTACTCTCTCACCCAACACTCACAGCCACAAGCCCCAACAAACCAGTCCATGTACTCTCTCACCCAACACTCACAGCCACAAAGCCCCAAGCGTCATTGTGCAGACATGCCAATGTCAGTTCTTGTTAGAACAATGGACACCCACCACCCCAATCTAGAAGGATCAGGAGCCAAATTCTGCATAGTAGTAGGAACCAGTTCTCAGATGCAATACACTACTAGACCACACCATCATCTAAATTTGATTAACTCATTACTGTCTCCATCAGTCCTACAAGGCAGCTAATATAAAAGAAGGGCTACGGGTTATGAACCCCAAACTCCATTAACTCATTAGTGTCACACTGTCTTATAAGAAGGCAGTTGGTATAAGAGATCTGAAGTAGATGGCCCAGTCTGTTCTAACGTCTATTCTACTGTAATCCGCTTGGCCCGTTGCACTTCTGCACTCCTGTACCATCCAGCGTCACAGGTGGAGCAGGTGCTGCCATCTTTGGCGATGCAGGCCTTGGGGAACTGCTGGCCTCCCCACCAGCCGTGGCTCAGGAGGAGAAGTTGGGGCAGATGTAGCAGCAGAGCCTACAGGTGAATCTTGGGAAGAAACAGGCAGAGCAGATGATCCAGACTTGGGGATCGTGGAGGGTATGAGCGCTCACAGCTGAGGAAAGAGAAAAGACAGAACTTTATAAAACTATTCTCAACAAAATTCATTTCATCACTAAATGCTGGATGAAGTCAATCCTATGCAGGCTTTTCCTTCCATAACAACATTGACTATTTAAGGACAGAAGGGACACTATGTCAATCATGTTTATCCCTCAATGTAACACAGTAACATAGTACTGTATAGAAGGTTATTTTCACTATCTATTTATTTTGCTATACAGTAGTAGCTATTGCTGACAATCTGTGAAAATAAATGGATAGTGAAAAATAATTGACAGCCGATTGTCAGGAGTATCGTATGGAAGATTAAGTTATCCCGTCAATTCTATCATATGTGAATATGTGTAGAAGGTTGGCCGCCGTTAAATATAATGACAGCTAATTCAATCCGCTATACAGTAATTTAAGATAAGAAGGGATACTAGATCTATCATGCCCCACCCAAGCAGTTATGAAAAAGTTTTATTTTGATTTAAAATCTGTTACATCCATGAGCCACAGCACATTTCAGGGCAACGGAACATAAAACACATTCAGACTTGCATACAAAAAAATACAACATTAGTACACAAAATACAGTACATAAACGCTTAACCTTCATAACATCTACAATGACTATCTGCTCGAGTATTTTTCTCTAGTGCAAATTCAAAGGTGACAACTACAGTAACAGTACTTGAGAATAAGGTGGACGATGAGTGGAAAAATGGAGACAGCCTGTAATGCAATTTTTTTTTGTCCAAGGGTGGTTCTCAGTCTGGGAACATTGAAAGAGCACACTGCCAAAAACTTCTTGGATGGTATAAATATCCCCATCCTAGATACGAGCAGGCAGACAGTTTGGGGGTACCAATAACAACTGAAGAGGCAGAGGGCTATTACGAAGTTTAAAACCTGGGAAGGCAGCAGGCCCAGAAGAGTTTCCAGCAAAGTACTATAAGCAACTGCAGGATTAAGTTAGTAGGCCCCTAATTGAGCTTATGGAGTGAGGAGGAGGCTACCATACATGTATGGAAGCAAATACTTGTGTTCTCCTAAAACCAGGTAAAGAGAGGTGGAATGTGCCTCATACAGACCCATATCATTATTGAATTATGATTGCAAAATTATGGCTGAAGTTTTAGCCATGCAGCTAGACAAGGTTTTACTGCAAATTATACATCTGGACCAAACCAGGTTTGCACAAGGTGAGACTTTCCCACCATGTCTGAGCCCTCCTAAATGTTATATGGTGGGGGACCGGAATCCAAATCAGGCGTGTGTGTTGTCTATGGATGCAGAAAAAGCATTCCGACAGAACATAGTGGAACTATCAATCTGAACTTTAGCCAGGTTTGGACTGGGAGGGATTCATAGGGCTGGTAAGAATGCTGTATAATAAACCAAGAGCAAGGATATTGGTGACACGGACCCCACTGGATGACATAAGACTATCTAGAGGTGAGAGACAGGGATCCCCCTTTCCCCTCTTTTGTTTGCGGTTGCCATTGAGCCCATGGCCATAAAGATAAGGAATGCCAGAGCGTAAAGGGAATTCCAGGGTAGGGGCCCTAAATTTTTGCTGTATACGAATGACCTCCTCTACTTGACAAGACCTGAGGAGTCAGCCCGGCCTTCTGGAAATAGTTAGCAAATTTGCCACGTTCTCAGGATATAAACTGAACTTACAAGAATCAGAAATTTTGTTCTTAGGGAAGAGCTCAAAGCGGGCCGGAGGCACAGGGAGGTAACTGAACACTTTACAGATCTGGGAGTCAACGGAGGCAAAGACTTGAAGAAAATGTATGTTTTAAATTATACCCCACTTTTCAAACCATACTCACAGATCTTGGCAGATGAAAGGCTCTGCTGTCTCATGGATGGGTAGAATTAATTTGTTAAAATGAATGTCCTCCCAAGGTTATTGTATGCGATGCAAATGGTGCCAGTTGGTCCCACAATAAAGGACATCAAACAGCTAGAAAAGGTTTTACTAGCTTTCTGTGGCAGGAAGAAACCTAGGATGTTCCTAGCAAGATTAAAAGCTTCAAAGGAAAAGGAGGGTGGACTTCCCAGACTTCAGAGGCTACCAGCTGGCAGTGCAATACCGATACATGTACTACTGGGTAAGTAGGGAGAAGCAGCCACATGGGTTGAACTAGAACAGAAGGACTGCCCTGACTTCATATTTGTTGAAGGAGGGTCTTGGGCATAAGCGCGGCTACCATGTCAGAACCACTGGGTATTAGCAGTGTTAGAGGCATGGAGAAGATTAAAAGAGAGGCGGGATTAAAATGAAAGTACTCTACTGGTACCAGTAGCTAATAATCAGAGTTCTTGCCAGGCTATGAAGACCGGGCTTCGCAGTATGGGAGGCTAGAGGGGTAAGGTGCCTTGAGATTTATATAAGGAAGGAGAAATGCTCCCTTTGACTTAATTCAGAGATACTGGAGATTACCAGGATCACATATGTTTCCGATTCCTGCAGGTAGACACTATAGGGAGAGTCTACAGTGGGCCTGTCAATGACGAGAACAGAAAGAAGGGCCAAACGGTTTGAGATGGGTCTGACAGGGAGGGTGTTAAAAATAGACAGAGACACAATTCAGGATGGGACAGAGAAGGTTAAATCCAAATGGGAGGCAGATTTAGGCACTGTGATCTCGAAGGAAAAAGTACAGTTACACAAGAACTTACCGTAACAATAGATCTTGAGAACAGCTCTTGCAGCAGGTTACACCATTAGGACTGAAGCCGGACGCCAGGACCACAGAAATTTCTAGCTAGTAGTATTCAGCAGGGACCGCCCGACGTCAGGCATAGTACATAAGGCGGTCCCCAGAATCCCAGTTCTCCCACGGAGACTCCGGCCGCTGGATGACATCAGAAGAGAGACTGAGGATCCGCCATCAAATGGCAGTTAGAGAGATGCTGAGACACCTAATACTAAGAGAAGGATGTTGGAACTAGAATCTACCTCCAGCGGGAATGGTGGGAGGGAAAGTACCTGCTGCAGAGCTGTTCTCGAAGATCTACTGTTACCGTAAGTTCTTACGTAACTGTACTATCTTACTAGAAACAGCTCTTGCAACAGGTTACCAATTAGGACTGATTCCCAAGCAATAATGGAAATCCCACACCACTGGAAGGAGTGAAGGTAGAAATCCTTAATGAAACCAAAGCCAAAGACAGAAGTCCTTGAAGGACTGCTATACCAAAACCTGGTCTTTGCCTCGATGCTATATCCAGGCTATAATGCCTGATGAAAGTGTGCACGGAGCTCCAAGTAGCTGCAGCACAGATGGCCAAGAGTGGATACATTCTTCAGGGACGCAAAAGGGTAGCCACCCCTTGTGGAATGACCCTTAACCGTGCCCGGTAAGGGTTTGTTGCGCTTCTGGTAACAGAGCGTGATACACTGAATGAGCCACCTGGACAGCGACTGTTTGGAAACAGGAGCTCCCATCATCCTGTGGGCAAAGGAGACAAAAAGCTGGTCCGATTTTCGGTGGTGTTTGGTTCTGGTCAGTTAGTATGGAGACACCTATGCATCTAGGGTGTGCAACAGGGCCTCTCCTCGATTCGAATAGTTGGGAAAGTACACTGGTAGATCGATGTCTTGATTAAGGGTGAGAACTGAGACCACCTTAGGCAGAAATCTGGAATTAGTCCGTAGGGATACCCTGTCTTGGTGAAAAAACAAATAAGGCTCTTTGCACATGAGTGCTTGGAGTTCAGAAATTCTTCTGGCGAACTAACGGCAACTAAAACAACGTCTTCCAAGTGAGAAGGCGTAGCTTGCAATCACAGCTGGTTCAAAGGGTGGCAGCGTGAGCTACTCAGGACAAAGGTAGATCCCATGGCGGATTGGATCCTTAATCGGAGGTCTAAGGTGGAGAAACCTCTCAAGAAAGGCTCGTGCCATGTCCAGCGGAGATATGGTGCGTTGGCCTACAGGACAATGATAGGCTGATATGGCACAGAGGTGTACTTTGGTCGAGGAGTAGGCCAAGCCTGTCTGAAAAGAGACAGGAGGTAGTCAAAGACCGACTTTTCTGGACAGTCTGAGGCGAAACCCCAGCGCTTGAGCCCATAGGCAAAACAAGCGCCATTGCAGGCGTAAGTAGCATGGTGGCCAGTTTTCGCAGCCACCAGAGCGTCAACTACCTCTTAGAGACCCAGTGTGCCAAAATGGCTGTCTCTAGGAGCCAAGCGTGCAGGCTCAATGACGAAGGTCCAGATGGACCAAGGAGCCCTCCTCCTGAGACAACAAGTGAGAGCTGATTGGCAGAGGCACCGAAGGTTCCCAGGATAGCTGATGTAGCAGAAGGAACCAGATCTCTTGCGATGAGTATCAGCGTCGCTTGCTCTCTGCGAAGTTTCAGAAGAACCCTCTGGATCAATGGAAAGGGTGGAAGGCATAGAGGAATCTGCCGTAGGAGAGGACACAGCGTCACCAGAAAACACCAGGCCCTGGACCTAGCGAGCAAAAATTGGGCAGTTTGTGTTGGTATGGGGACGCCGAAAAGGTCTAACTCTGGTGTACCCCATCTGCGAAACAGATCCTCACTACCTCCTGGAGTAGTTGCTTTCGTGGACTCTGGCTTGAGCGGTTCAGGCCATCTCGATGGCGTTGTCCACTCCTGGGATCTGAACAGCAATGAGGTTTGCACTGTGTTGCAAATCCCACCCTCATGGCCTCCTGCAAAGCAGGTAGGAATGGAGTGCCTCCTTGTTTGTTGAGGTAATACATCACCGTGGAATTGTCTGTTTGTAACAGAAGAGTACCGGTGGAATCTCGAACTGGAAAGCCTGCAGGGTGTAAGAACTGCTCTCATTTCCAGGATATTTATGTGGAGATGAGTCTCTTGGGCTGTCCACAGGCCCAGAGACCGGACAACGTTAAGGTGTGCACCCATCCGAGCCCTGAGGCGTCTGTGGAAGTGTCACAATCGGAGACGGCACAATGAAGGGACCCCACTGATAAGATTCTTCGGATCTAGCCATCATTGCCAATCCCAGATTACAGCCTTCGTGATCCAGATTGGGAGCTGCAGATGGTCTTGCTTTTGATCCCATTGGACCCGTAACATCTACTGGGTGACCCGCATGTGGAGGCGAGCAAGCGGGACTGTTGCAATGGCCGCAGCCATGTGTCCGAGCAGGCAAGGACCAATCTGGCAGGAACAGTCTTCTTCACCAGAATGTCCCTGATGAGGGATCTGATGTGTTCTGTTCTGTCCTGGGGAAGAAAAGCTTTCCCTGGACAGTATCCAGAACTGCACCTATGAACTGCCGAGTCTGTGACGGAACCAGGCGTGACTTCTCTTGATTGATCATGATGCCCAACGCCCCTAACAGAGACTGAGTATAATGAATGGCGGACATCAAGGCCTCCCGAGAGGCGCCATGAGAAGCCAGTCATCCAGGTAGGGGAACACGTAGTGGCCTTGTCTCCTCAGAGTCGCCACTCGACCGCCTATACACTTCATGAATACCCGAGGTGCGGTGACAGTCCGAAGGGGAGGGCTCGGAACTGATAATGATGGCCCTGGAACTCGAGCGCAGAAACTTCTGGTGCGCTTGAGCAATGGGTATGTGCAGGTAGGTGTCCTGCATGTCCAGGGACTAGAAAGGAGCTCTACTTGAGCATGGGAATCAGACCTGGAAGGGTCACCATGCGGAAGCGTTTATACAGGACCGGCTCGCTTGAGGTCGCTGAGGTCCAGTATCGGATGTAGGTCCCCTGTTTCTTGGGAACCGAAAGAAGTGAGAATAATACCCTGCACCCCTCTGGTTCCGTGGTACATGCTCTATTGCTTCTTTTCCCAGGAGCTGAGCACCTCCTGCTGAAAGAGCAGGGCATGCTGACTCAAGTAACGGGAGAGCAGAGGAGGTCTTGCCGGTGGGTGGTCAAGAAATTCTATAAAATGACCTTTCTTGACCAACTGGAGAACCCACTGGTCGGTGGTAATCAAAAAGTGGCGGCGATCGGCCCCGACCTTTAGTCCGTTGATCCAGAGGGAGGCGGGGGCAGGGAAGGAGTCATGCTGTGGCAGCACTGGTCCCCGCAGGCTGGGCCGGTTTAGTGTAGCGCTGGACTCTGCCTGGGGACAACTTAGCCTGGGCTTTCCTCTGAAATGTGCCCCTTTGTTGCTGGCGAGCGTGGCTGTTGCTTTTGCTGCCGGCTGTGAGCGGCTCTGGTTCCTACAAAGGAACCGGCCTGGATCTGTCGTGGCCTGTACAGACCTGACTGCCTTCCCAGCGTCCTGGAGTTTGGTGACCACCCTCTTGAGGGTTCACCAAAGAGTACTCCGCCGTTGTGGGGACGTCAAGAATGTTTTTCTGTACGTCCAGGGTGAAGCCGGAGACACGGAGCCAAAAGTGTAGCTGGAGGCAGACACCTAAGGCTGCAGCTCTGGCAGACAGTCCATGAGAATGTATGCGGCTCATACTACTTGGGCACCCACATCAGACCCTGTGGGAAAAGGTTTAGGAGCTCCGCATTCTGATCGCCATCCAGAAGCTTATCGACCAGGTCCTGGCCCTGTTCCCATAGGGTGTTCTGAAACTGTACCATGTGGGTTAGGTAGTTCATGGACCTGACTGAGCATGTAGCAGCCGCATACAGCTGTCTCCCCAGGCATCAATTGTTTGGATTCCTGGTCCGTTGGCTAGTGTACTCATGTGTTGCAGTCTTTGAGACGGTCATGTGAGGCCGTAATGACCAGGGTCTGCCAGAGGCTGCTGAGGCAAGTACTGGTCCTCTCTCGGGGCCTTGTACAGGCGGTCAGCTTTTCTTCGACACCGCGGGAGTCAGTCGCGGACACTTCCACGCAGCCTTGGTGACATCCATGAAGGTGTCCACCAAGGGTGGCACAACCAAAGGCTTTAGGTCTTTCTGCTGAAGATAACGGGCAAGGCACTGTCTTTCGAAGTCGAGATCCTCGGCATCCCATCCCATGTTGTCCTGGATGTGCCTCATGATCTCAGAGAAAGAAGGATCATCCGGAGGAGACCTGGGTAGGTCATGTGGGTCAGGTGATGGAATGCTGAGTGGAGAAGGAGATCTGGAGTAATTTAGTATTCGATCTGAGTCTTCCCTGACTGAGTATACCGCCCGACATCTGGGTCGCTTGGGGCTGGGAGACCCTGATGGGGATCTTGAGGAGGCCTTCTCCGATCCTTGGATCTACCCTGGGAGGTGGAGTCTGTTCCTTAGGGGCTGGTGGTCGTCCTGCTGGCCCCTGCAGGTGAAGGAGGGGCATAGGAGGTGAAGGAGGAGGAGGAGGTTTTACTGGGACCACATCCTTTCGGATGGTGTCCCACCAGAAAATAAAGAGGTCCTTTACTTCTTGCAGGTTCATGCCAGATAGCCGGGCCTGGCGCGGTGGTCTGTCACGGGGGTCAGGCCATGGGTGTCTCGAGTTGGGCGAAGGTTCCCTTGAGGCCGAGATCTCAGTGTCGCCCGCCTGGTCTTGAGCAGCGTCGTGTCCTCCTCTGTCGAGTCCCTGTGACTGGTGTCCACCTGTGACTGAGGCGGTCTTGGCTCCAGTGAGCAGGGCCAGCCGCCTTCAGGTCCAGCCGACGCCCGGCTGGCATCTGGTGCCCGGCTCAATGACACTGGCGGCTTTGTATGCTATGACGTCAGGTCCTTAGTCTTCCTGGGTGGTGGATCCGGACCCCGAGAGCTGGGAGACCGACCTGGAGTGGGGTCCCGACAGGTCGATAAGGAAGACTTGTGGTATTCTGAAGACTTAGGGGAGGCCGAGGAGGAAGTAGAGGAAGCCGAGGGCCTTGAAGTCTTGATGGGCTGGAGAGTCGAAGAACCGCCTGAAGCCGGACTTTAACGGAGGGCTGAGAGCGAGCCTGGAGGGAGGCGGACAGATCTGGTGGAGCCTGAGCTATGGGAGTCTGAGGCCAGGTTCGGGATCTGGACCTATTTTCTCCCGGTGTTTATGGGTCTTGGAAGAAGAATCGCCCCTGGAGGAAGGTTCTTGGTCCATCCTACTAAGTCTTTCTTGGACAGAGTAAGCCTGAAGTGCCTTCTGGCATGGATCCTGGTGTGGCTGTTGACCCTTGGCAGAAAGTGAAGGCCTTGGTGTTGTTGTGGTCCGGGCCTAAGCATCGCACACAGGAGGAATGAGGATCCTAAGAGGATCAGTTTTCTGCAGGCACATTTGGAAAGGTGTCCCTCGACTGAAGGAATTGGAGAGGACATCAGTTTGGAGACATTTTGAAGTTCTAAGTAGTCGTGAGCTAGGCAGAGACCGAGAGGCCAATGCTGGTGAGTGCGACGGGGAAAAAATGGAAATTACATACTTACCGTAATTATTGATCTTCTTGGACAGTCTCCATCACTCATTCACACTAGTGGGATAGCGCCCGGGCGCAGGATAACTGAAGCCTAAAGTTTTCAGAGGGTGGCCGAAGAGGACCACACATGCGCGGCACCACTAGACTAGCTTGCGCCTGTGTAGCTATCTCGGCGTCGACCCTCTAACCGCCTCGTACCTTTTCTAACTAAGGAGGTGCAGCGTAACTAATAAGAATAACTCATCCTTAGTTTCTTGGCCTTAGAGGGCCCAGATGGCCTCATCAAGAAAGGCAAAAAGTAATCCTCACAGTCTGAATCACAGGACCGTGAAGACCAGGAGAAAACAAGTAAAACCCAGGGGATGGTTGGTGGGCGTGTGAATGTGTGATGGAGACTGTCCAAGAAGATAAATAATTACGGTAAGTACGTAATTTCCATATTTTCCTGGACTAAGTCTTCATCACTCATTCACACTAGTGGAGAGTACCATAAAACCAACAACCCTGAGTAGAGGTGGTAGGAGATAGGGTTCACTCAGAAAGGACAGCCAAGGACAGTCCTGTTAATAAAAGAATGGTGTTGTAAGAGCATCTAGAACATAGTGCCTACAAGATAGCGCCGAGTTGTAACTCGTCACCTTGCCGACGACCGCAATGGGCACAAAATGAAAGTCTGCAGGCAGCCACAACCACTCTAGGAGAGCGGCAAGAACCTGGCTCTCACAATTTGGTCTAGGACCAAAATTAAAAGTGTCAAAGACATGTACTAATGTAACGAAGGGACCTCAGGAACTGAAAGAGTCGGAGGTAAAGTCTACTGGTTCAGGGTAGACCGAAAGTGCAGATGGAAACCCCACTATCCAGAATGGTTGACCTGTAAACAACAGGTCCAGAAGCACTTGAACCCCTTACTTGGTGAGCAAGGGGTCCAGGTGGGGTTAGCCCATCAAGGAGAATGGTCTCCACTTAGTCACAGGATCTTCCTGATGGAAGGCCAAGCATGACTTAGAAGCCTCTCGTGGTGGTCTAGTAAAACCAGATCCTACCCACTGCATATTCCAAGAGGAATAATCCTGCCACTGTGTGTACAACTGTAGCAGCAGTCTCTGAACTCAGGGAAGAAAGGAAAAGGTGTACAGGAGGGACGTGTCCACTGCGGGAAAAACATTCCGACAAAAAAAAACCAGGGCTGGATTTCTAAGGTCAATAGAGGCAGATGTGCATCGAGGAGGACACAGCAGGACCAAGTTAGGGCTAACCCATTTGCTGAAGTGACTGAAAGAGATAGTGACTCAATGCGGTGAGGCACTACCACTCTGGCTTTCCTGAAGGGTAGGAAAGGATTCTGGTTTGTTTGCTGAAAAGAAACATCACCACTCCTCTCGCACTTGAAGAGGATAGCCGTGAGCAACTGGCATGGACCACAGCGCAGGAACCAAGGTGTGAATATTTGAGAAGCTTCCTCAGAAAAGGGACCTACTTGACCACCCGTCAAGAAGGAGAAAATCGCCTGTTAAATTAAGCAAGCAAGGAAGCAGGAACCGAGTTCCGACTCGGTGGAGAGTCGCTTCTGCTGCTGTAAGGCTCTGTTCAAAAGAAGAAAGCCTGATAAAAAGAAAAGGAATTAACAGACTGGGCAGACGCCTAGGTCTAGGAAATGTCTCTGAATAAGAAATCTCTCCAAGAAAGAGATGACCCATATCGTCGTCTAGATCAGACTCCCGTGAGGAGAAGAAGAAATCAGGTACTCTTTACCGTATCCGAGACGAGCACCTCAGGGGCTGAGGAGGAATCTGACCAGATCAAAAAAAAAAAAGGGGGGGTACCGGGTAATTTCAGCTAGGCCCTGTGCTGTGATAAAACTAAATCAAATTTTTTTTTTTTTTTTTTAGTCCGGAGCCAACAAGGCCTTCAGGCTACTATTTTGACGATTGTCTTGATACAAAAAGACAAAGATGTTTTCCATCTGAGTGCAAAAAAGCCTGAGTGTCCATACTGAAATCATGACCAGACTAACAATCACAGCTGGAGAGAAGTTAACCACCTGTGCCGAAGAAGCCAGCGAAGAGGCAATATCACAAGGAGGCTATATACCCCTATCAAAGGAGCGGAAGAGTCAGAGCAGCTCCGACCATTAAATTAAAATGTTCCAGAGTGTAACTGTCTTGACGATTGAAAAAGTCTAGAAGCAGAAGAGTATGGTCCACGGATGAAGTGTGAAATACTATAGTGGACCCCATTACTGAGGAACTACTGAAAGGATTTTCCATCACGGACTCTGATGATAGAGAGGCGTGCCCTCCAGTATATAAAATGAGCTGTCCGCTGTGTTACTGACCAGAAGAACAGGGAAAGACCCATCTAGATGCACTTCTACCCAGAAGGACCTCCAAGAGAGGTCTAGGTCAAACCACTAGAGACTCCGCCATCAGGAAAGATGTCGAGGAGCTTGGTACCACGTAGGAGCAGAGAAAATGCTGAGCAGAATGAGACTCCGCTGGCAGAGCAGTGCAGCAGAGTTCCATAGCAGAAAACAGCTGGATGACACAAGATCCCACATAGACCACCCTCACTAAAATATGTGAAAAAATAATCCAAGAATAGGAGTTCATTCTGCAGTCAACATCCATACAAGTTCTGTGGAAAGGAGTCAAAAGGAAAAATGTGTCACTAATTCTGCCATACAGCACCCACTAGCACCCGTGTGGCATCAGCACACTCGTGGCACAGGAGGCACCAAGCAGTGCCTATGCCAACCTTGGCAATAACCGGAGGCAGCCACAGCAGTATCCGCAGGTACCCCGGCACCCATGTAGCAATGGCACACGAGGGCACCTCCAACGCCCATGGCACCAATGGAACAATGGCACCCATGTCAAGAATGGCACCCGAGGGCACCAGTGGCACCTGAGGGCACCAGTGGCATCCATGGACACCTGCAGTGCCACCACAGGCACCCACAGGTGTCACCCTGTACTCAAGGCACCAGTGGCACCCATGGCACCTGAAGCATCCATGGAACCCATGGGCACCCATCAATGTCACCCGCAGCACCCACGGGTGCTCCCGCACCACCCCTGTCATCCCTGGCACCAACGGGCGCCTATGGGGAGCCCGGGCGCCGCCCGCTGGTGCACGGCACCACCGGACTGCACTGACAACCAGTGGCAGCAAAGACAGCACTCCACGGCGCCGCACAGAGTGACGGAGCCGACCCACGGCGCCAACTAAGGCATGGCGCCGACCAAGGCACCGAGCCGGCGTGACCAAGGCTCCGAGGCTCGGTGCCGCCCAGCTACGGCTCCAAGGCACCATACCGACCAAGGCACCGAACCATGGCGCCAAGAAAAATGCCAATGGAAATCCTGAGAAGGGGAGAAGGAAAAGGTGGTGCCCGCGTCGCCCCTGCATGGAAAAAGGGAGGAGGGGTAGGCACGAGGGTTCACACGATGGCAAAGGCACCATAGGGCACCCGCCATACGTGATCCAATCGACCCAGCTCCGGTCCAATGGCTCCCGAAATCAGGAACCTAGACAGGAAAACTGGAAAGTCAGACCCCTGCTCCATAGGAGCGACCAGAGGTGAAACTGCCCACGGAGCTCCAGCGAGGACAGAGATGGAGCTCGGAGTCGAGAAAGCAGCCGCTAGCAGGGGCCGGGAAGAGGAACCCACCAAAGTCGGTTCGGGCCCATCGCCTCCCGATGAACATTCCTCGTGCAGACATACCAATGGGCAACCTCGCGGCACTGATTCTTCTTCCCGAATGAGGAAGAGGGCTCTGAGGTCAGCGGAGCTGGATCACCGGAACCGTTAGATCTAAGCTGGAGGCTCGTCTCCCCATTAATTAAGGGCGCGGACCGGACACAGCCCTCTGCAATAAAACTTTCAAACGAAGTCCTCCTACCGTCACCGCTACCGTCTAAGGGCGACTCCGTTGATGGCAGAAAATCTATTTTCTTCTTTTCTTCTTCTTGTTAGTAAAATAAATAAATTACTACTTTAAATATTAAAACATTAAGAGCTGTTGTCGTATAGATAAAACTTCGACTCCAGCAGACAGACGACATCGACATCCAAGCACACTCGACAGCGGGAGAAAAGGAACTGAGCCGGTTGGAGATTCGACACGAGATAGCTCAGCGCAGCGCTAGTCTCGCAGATGCCGCGCATGCATGGTCTCTCTCTCGCGCCGACCCTTCTGAAAACTTTAGGCTCCCCGCTTGGTCCTAGTGCCTCGGGCGCTATCCCACTAGTGTGAATGAGTGATGGAGACTTAGTCCAGGAAGATCTGGGATTCTGGGACCGCCCCTTATGTACTATGCCCGACGTCGGGGGCTGTCCCGTTGAATACTGCTAGCTAGAAAATTTCCGTGGGGTCCTGGCACCTGCCAGCTTCAGTCCTAATGGTGTAACCTGCTGCAAGAGCCGTTCTCAAGTAAGATCTGGGAAATGATCATAACGTCACATGTGGGGGCTACTGCTGTGCAACAGATTCAAAGAGCCACAGTACAAGTTTATTCACAGACCCTTATCTCCCTCCCCACAGGAGTATTGTGCATAAGTTTCACCCAAGCATCTCTCCAATGTGTGGTAGATGTTTAGTTAATAGAAGAACTTAAATATTTCCATTATTTCTGGGGTATGAGATTATCAGAAAATTCTGGGAGGAGGTGGCAATAACCATAAAGAAAACTTGGAATCGAATATAGAGATCACCCCAACATCCCTTCTGTTAGGATGTGAAAGAACTGAAGAGGGAATGGAGCCTCTATCCCAGATCATTAGGGTGATGCCAGTGATGGCTAGACAAATAAGTCTGAATCATGGGTCTCCTGTGCCACACCCAGCACAGTGATGTGGAGGAATCTAAAGCTTGCAGTATGGCAACAGAGAGGCTAGCGTATGCCCTGACGGGAAGAGAGAGAAAAGTTTATGAAGGAATGGGCTCCCTGACTGTCCTCATTAACAATACCAGAAGCAGAGGCTGTGATTTTCCCATGAAAAGCAGAAATTAAAGCTACAGAGGGCAGTGCGGATGAAGAGGAGCACCTAGTAAGAGAATAGGGGTCCAGAAATCATATTAGCTGCACATGTGACTAGTAATGTACATATGGAACACACTACAAAACACAATAGTTTGGCACTCACCACCACATATTAGCTGAACACGAGAAAATATTGTATAAAAGAACTTTACTCCATAAATACAGATCCCGGCGTGAAAAAGGGTCAAAGTAACGCAGCAGAAACTCATCAGGCAATCGTATTTTATGGAATAAAGTTCTTTTTATACAATATTTTCTCAGTGTTCAGCGTATATGAGGTGGTGAGTCCAAACTATTGTGTTTATGAGATTAACTTTTTGTTTGAGAGCACCACAGTTCCTTGTGCACACCCTTAATGTCCGGTACATACTGGATATAGAATGCCAAATTTAATTTACTCATCTACTTATTTATCTATTGTTCATAAATTCATTCTTTGTTCTAGTTACTCTCAATTAATGTATACTATTCTCTCTTTCTCTAGGAATGAATGGGCAATGCATGCGATTGTGACAGACTCCCAAGAATTAAGTATTGACGTACTGTTAGTCCTATATGGGACATCCTTGGCAGAGGAAGGCAGGGTTAAATGAAGGGCCAGATGATTTACCCAGAAAACCCTGTCAGGTTAGCAAGTAAATGTCACATACTTGTATGGATGAACTGTTACATCTATGAAATTAAGACAAAATTTTAATAAAAGATTATACAAAAAAAAAAAAAAAAGAGCAATGAGCTGTGATCTTGTTAACGATATATTATTCTTTTGAAAACATTGAATGAAAAATAGATGGAACAAGATCCAGAGTAATTTTGCTAGCAAGGACTCCAAATTTAAGAAGCATTCTCTGGTCCAAAAGAAGCTAGTCAGGAAAATACAACAGTGTATGCGTGAAGGTAATAGTGCAGCAAAACACAACTGAAAATACACGATTCCCTTCATGTACACCGTTGTATTTTCAGTTAAGTGTTTTGATACAACCGTGTGTACATGAAGGTAACAGTGTATCAAAACACGCAACTGAAAATACAATGGTGTGTATGTGAAGGTAATAGTGCAGCAAAACACACAACTGCATTGCAAAGAATCCTCCCCTGGACAGTGGTGGAGCCAGGTTTGGGAGCCAGGCGGGGGTGCATTCAGTCAATCATGGGTGCCACAATCGGCATTAAACAGTGAAGAGCGATAGTGGAGGGGCACCACTACTCACACTGGGGCAGCCAGGACGGGCAACTGCCCCCCACCTACCCTTTAGCTCTGCCACGTCCCCTGGACAGCAAACCCTCTCCTGCTGAAAAATAAAACACAATACCATAATCAACAATCAGGAGCAAAAGACTGTGCCAGCAGGTTCCTAGTTGAAGGCAGCAATCACTAACTAATCCTATACAGGAAAATGTATCCTATACAGGACACCCAATCTTTAATGCACCAGTTTAATCATAAATGTCATCGTGGTTCATAGGAGAGGATGCTGTCCAGGGTGAAGCCAAGCTATGTGAACACTGTCACTTGCTCAATATCAAAGCCATCCAGTGTCTTTAAAGAAATTACTGGAGTTCAGGTGAGCCTCAGCCTAGGACAGTGGAAAAATCACAGTCCTGTTTTTGTTTTTGCATTTAATACTTATTCTTTAGGAACCAGTTCAGCATGTTCACAAATCGGTATGAATGAACTCCAATAACTCAGACAAGACCCATCTGTAAAAAAAAAAAAAAAAAATCACTGAACTATCGATTTATTGGCATAAAATAAAATGTGTGTGTTTTACAAACTAATGGAAGTGAATTCAAAAGAAAAAAAAAAAGAGTGTAAGATTGATCCTGGGGAACATCCACAACAACAACTGGGGATGAAAGGAAAAACCCCAGAGACGTTGGCCTTCTACACCTTCTGTGCAAATAACGCCTACACTAGTCCCACGCCCTCCGACAGACCCAGATCCATGAAGCTTCCAATAACAACTAATGATTCACAAGGTCGATGGTATGGTGAGGTCCATGAAGATGGCCACAAAAGGAGTGTCTTTATCAAGGGCATCAAGAACCGCTAAGTGAACCCCTTCAAGGCAGTCACCATGATGTGTCCAGGGCACAAACTGTGCCATTGCAGAAAGCGATCATATTCAGTCAAATACTCGAGATTGGTAGAAAACAATATGTTACAAGATCCTCACCAGAGGAGCTAGCAAAGATAGAGGCGAAAGTTCTGGATATTAACTTGATATCCTGCTTCATAAACTGGAACAAAAACTGCTCTCTTTCAAAAGATGGAAAACTGCCCTGAACACAGGGACAGATTAAATACTTTGTTAAAAGAAAAAATAATATTGCAGAAATCTTTATTAATCTAAAATCTATCTCATCTTGCCAAGAAGTCGTGGGTGAGAGGTGTGCCTTTAAGAGAAATTTAAATGAGCTTAGAGCAATAGCCAATCAAAAACAGGAAGGTAGTGAGCTGAGTGAGAGCTGCTGAAGGCTTCAGAATTTTTTCAAGGAAAACGAGGGCAACATGCCCCAAAAAGAATCAACAGGATTAAAAAAAAAAATATGCAAATGTCCACAAAGTGCAACTAGAAACAATTACAACGCGAAGTTAAAATGTGTCAATAAGAAACTCCAAATTTGGTAAGAGATGTGATAAAGAGCCCTTCTCCGAACAGCTGAACTGGGGAGGAAGGGTGGGAGCTTACTGATGCTAAAGGACCCCTGGGGGAAGAAAGAAGATTACTCGGTGAGTAATTTTTCTTCCTACCCCAGAAGTCCTTTAGCATCAGTAACTTTAACAGACTACTGAGCAGTACCAAGTGGGAGGTGGGCAGAGAACCTACTTAGGAAGAGCTCTGCAGAACTGCCCTGCCAAATTTGGCATCAGATCTGGTCTGCACATCCAAACTGTAGTATTTCACAAAGGTGTGCACAGATTTCCAGGTAGCTGCTTTGCAGACATCCAGTAGAGGGAAATGTCCCTTGCTGCTACAAATGAGGCTGCAGTGCCCCTGGTGGAGTCGGCCTAAGCCACACTGGAGGTTGTTAACCAGCTTTTCATAGCAGAATCTAACACAAGAGACCAACCAGCGGAAATGGTTCTCTTGGTAGCTGGTCTTTCTCTGCCTACATCCCCACAGGTGAGAACAACTGAGTGGAAGAGCCTCTGGACCGTCTAGTATGCTCTAAGTAGTAAAAGAGCTCTTTAGACATCCAAACTGTGGAACTTTTGCTCACCAGGAGTGGATTCTCAGTAAAGAAGACAGGCAGAGTGACGGACTGGTTTAAGCGAACTCTGAAACCACCTCCGCAGAAATTTCCTATTTGTCCTGAGCTTAACTTCATCATTGTGAGGATGATGTAAAAAAAAAGAGCTGCCTGGCATGGATATCCAGAACATAGTGCTTTACAAAGGTATGCACTGAGCCCAACTCACACGCCTGTAGAGCGCCTGCAACGATATACTGACGGAACCGCAGAGGCTGCAACTGTCTTACAAGAGTGGTGAACCTGGCCTTCCAACTTGGCTCTGTGTCAATGATTAGTAGTGTCAAAGACATACTACTAACCAAGCAGAAAATCTCATGGCAACAGGCTGACCCAGCCTAGGCATGCTGAAAGATACAATAGTTGCTCGGATGAGTATCTCTTCATTCTGTTGCTCTAGAATCGCAGAACCATCTTAACATCCACAGACGAAGGAGCGCTCTCCTTCTGCCTGGAGTTAACAAGCAAAACTTGACTAACGGTAACAGCCAGTGATATGCCTACTGGTTCAAGATGGACTGAAAACACACAGAGGTGTACCTTCACTGCAGAGTATAGCAGATCTGTGTTTGACAGATCCAAGAGGCAATCCATACTTGGTGGGCAATTGAAGGGTCCAGATGGGACTTGCACAACAGCTGGAGAAGGGGTTCCACTTTCACTGCGCACGCCTCCTGGTGGAAGGCCGGCTAAAGTTGACCAGCATAACATTCTGTGGTGATTTGCATATGCAGCCCATGATGCTTTGCATTGTGGGGCATGCGTGATTTTGTATTTTCTTAGAAGATGTCTGCCCACTTCCATCTCCTCCGGCCCAGCATGGAGATGACGGGAGCGCAGGCTAGGATGGACTAGAGTCCCTATGTCAGAGGGTCCACTTGTAGAGGTAGTCACCTCAGGAACTTCTGACAGACTGTAGATCAATGCAAATCGTATCTGCAGAGGCCAGTCTGGGATGATGAGAATCATCCTGCCCCATCCCCAGCATATAATTTGATCAGCACCCTCTGAATTAAGGGAAGAGGAGAAAAGCGTAAAGGCGCTGTCTATTGCAGTGACGCATCCTGACAGAAACAGCAGGGTCTGGATTTCTGAAGCAGGATAGAGGCAGTTTTGCATTGAAGGGGAGACAAAAAGGATGAGGTCTGAACTGCCCCACTTGTCAAAAGCGCACAGCACGCTAATCTGAACTGACGATCGCAAGTCAGAGGTAGCACTCCCACAACCTTATGGCCCCTAATGCAAAGAGGGTAGGGACTGCCCCACCCTGCCTGGTGATGTAATACATAACAGCTTTGACGACTGTCTGAAGTAGGATCACTTTGTAGTAAGGGGCATACTTCAGGACTTTGCTTATAAGATAATTCCTCTCTTAAAGAAATCTATGCCAACAAGATGAGGTTCCTCCTGGCTCCACACCCAGAGTGTGGAGGTCTTGACAGTGAGCCCCCACGAGAGATTTTGTCAGAGGCTCTCTCATTTTGTATGGAGGATTATGGGTGCGTGGTGGAGACCACTGCTTGCTACAGAGGACGCCCAGAGTCCCAGCATCTGCTCAACCAAAAGGGGCCCAAACAGAGTCGTTTTCCGTGATGTAACGAGCCATCTGAAGATGTCGTTTCCTGTCCTCTGAACAAAACTAATGCCCTGGAGGTATCCAGGAGGACTCCTAAGAAGAGGAGCTGTTGGGAAAATGAAACTGGCACCTTCCCTGAATCAGAGAACCCCTGGAGAGAACGGAGAAGCTGTGGTGACTGCTTCCTGTGTCTCTTGCCCAGATGGGTTGGCTAGGACCCAAATGTCCAGGAAGTGAAGATTTGAACGCCAAGATTTTGGTGAACTCTTCCCTGAACAGGTACCTGTTTAACCCTCCAAGGTCGACAAATTGGCATATGCCGCCTGTTAACTTGGAACCAGAGTAATGGAAATAGGAACCTGTGCTCCGTTCCGCCTGGAATAACCTTTACTGCCCAGTCCCGCAGAGGCCCGTACCTCAGAAGCAGTGTGTGTGTGTGTGTGTGTGTGTGTGTGTGTGTGTGTGTGTGTGTGTGTGTGTGACAGAGGCAGACAGACTGGCCTGCCGTCTGGGTGGAAGGTATGGGAAATCTGCGAAAATTGGGAGAGTATCCTTTTGGACAATCCTGATGACCTATAGGTCCACTGTAATGGACTTCCACTGGTTGTAAAACCGATTAGATGCCCCGCCTACTGCCGAGAGGCGCCCCAAGACAGCTGGGTGGGACCTGGCTGGATCCACAGAGGTTGGTATAGGGTGCTTGTCAGGCCCCTGTACCCTCTACTGTGTTCTCTTAGTGGCTGAGGGTTGGTTCCTGAAAAGGTACCTAGGCCTCCACCTTGAATGGACTGCCTGTTACGAGGATGTTGTGCTGTTTAAATGGCAGCTTATTGTTCAGTAGCCTCTAGAGATCAACCTGAGGCTGAACAGATAAGCACCGTCAAGGTGACATTAACCACTTGCTGCCAGCGGCAGCTGCCCTAAAGGCAGAGAGGCATGTGTCCATAAAGCTTTCAGCTGATTACTGGGCTATATGCCCCTAGCAATGGACTGTTAGATTTTGGGAGGCTCTCGACCATTGCATTGTGTTCCACAGGGTGTATTAAGTACTGAGGAATGTAGGAACTCAAGACGAGAAGTCTGCTTTGGTCCACAGATGAAGACTGAAATGTTATGGTGGACTACATATCCCTGAGGAAAAGAACTGGAAAGAAGATCTTCCATCACACTGATACAGAGGGCTTGTATTCCAGCCCATAAATGAGTCATCCGCTGTGTCTTCAACAAAGCACAACAGGGAGAGACTCATCCAGATCCACTTCTACCCCAGAATAACCTCAAAAGGCAGGTCTAGAACAGGAACACAGGACACAACCCCACCTGGATCGGGCGAAGAGTCAGCGCCATCCACAGCCCTGGCACCACACAGCGCCAGACCCGCACCGCCCACAGCGCCACAGCTGGACACATCCTGACAGAAAACAGCAGGGTCTGACCTGAAGAAAGGGGAGAAGGAAAGCGTACCCGCCCCTGCATGGAAAAAGGAGGGTGTAGCACGAGGAGTCAATGGCGTTGGCACAGAGAGGGCACCGCGCAGATTCTGGCTCGACCAACCTGGCTGCAGCCCAGCGCCCTCGGAACTGGGTCCACTGGCCAGGACAACTGGGCAGACGCTATACCCCCTGCTCTAAAGAGCGACCCAGAGGTGAAACTGCTCAGCAGTACCCCATCGAGGACAGAGTCTGGATCAGGTGTCGAAGATCGTGGCTGTTAAGAGCAGAGCCATAGGGAACCCACGGAGTTGGTTCAGGCCTGCTGCTCCACCAGCAAAGATCTCGGCGCGGGCGGTACCAAGGCAGCGCCTCAAGCAGCACTGATTGTTCTTCCACCGACAGGAGAAAGAAGAGCTGGAGGTGGAACGGGTTCCGCAACCTTTGTACTTCAGGCGCACTGCCTCATTTCTCTCCCCTCCCGTTGTTGTTCCTCTTCTTCATTGTCTTTTCTTCCTTCTTTTAAATAAAAAAGAATACTAAAAATGGTAAGTTTAACAAATACTGAATGGTTATAGCCGTTGCCATATAGATGAAGACTTGACTCCAGACAAGTGGCGGACGTCGTCATCGAGCGCACTCGATGGCAGGAGAAAAGGAACTGAGGAAGTTGGAGGGTTGGCCCTGAGACAGTCTATACAGCACAAGCTAGTCTCGCAGCACTGCACATGCATGGTCCTATCCTGGTGCCGCCTCCTGAAGATTTTGGCCCCTGCATGGTCGAGGCCCGGCGAGTCCAATTAGTGTGTGAATGAGTGGTGGTGACTTTTAGTCCAGGAAGATGCATCTATTTAGGTAGATGCTTTTCCTTGGTCCTCCTCCACACACACACACACACACACACACACACACACACACACACACACACACAGTATCAGGCAAGGTTTAGGCAGAATATCAACTCATCCTTGGGCAGACTAAATGAACCACATGGTCCCCATCTGCCGACACTTTCCTTATGTTCTTATCCTTCTTTCTCCAGTTGCACAGTATTACCATTGTTTCTCAGCTACAGTGTGAGCACTGAGATGCCTTCAATTGCCAGAAGACAACAAAAAGGGCTGAGAAGCGGGACTATTGTTTTGTGAGCCTCTATAAAATGTGCACTTCTACATTTATCTCCTGAATGGGCGGATTTCTGTGCTTATTTGATGTACTGGATCCCGACCAGTCAGCAGCAACTCCTCCCACATTTGTGCATTTCTCCTCTGCATTTGCTCTGTGAAAACAACTAGCCTTCAGGCGCCCAAATCTGCCGTATGATCCAGTCAGATCTCAGAAGCTAAGCAGGGTCACGTCTGATTTGCAGTCAGATGGGAGATCTCCAATGAACACCTGGTGCTGCAAGAAGTGGAGATGGTAGCTCTGTAGAGGGCCCTGCCCTTGGTTAAAAGTCACCGTAATGAGGTCTCAGCGCTGTGTTGGGGGGCACTGAGCAGTCGTGAGGCGCCCATGTTTCACAGAGACTTGAAACAGGTCCCACAGGGGGCCAACACTGGAGTGGTTGCCATCACCACATCTTTAGGACTGTGCAGTAAGAAGGATTTTTGGAGTGTGATTCAAACCAAGGCAAAACTGCTTTAACGTCCTGGTGTACACCAGTTTAACACCTAGTTTTGGGTGGCAGCTCTGTGCAAATTAAATCAAAACAGAAAAATAGTTTTATCATATCCTTTCAGGGCAGCTTGTAAAATGTAACACAGAGTCGCCCCGTCTACAACTGAGAACTGGATTAAAATCCTTAAAGGTGCCGTACTAACATGAAGGCTGGACAGCATAGTGCTGCACATACAGGATGGAGAGTAGGAGTGCAGACCTCGCCTAACAAAGAGGAGTTTAATTGCACATGGTTACCTTTTATGCACTGGTTGGAGAGGGAGGAAAGGTCAGTCCTCTCTCAAATGGCAGGCCTGTTTAACAAGACTGTACCTCAAATGTTTATTACCATGGTGATAGATCATGATCAGGAAGAAGAAACTACTGTACACAAACTGGTTCATTTATCTGCCCTTTTACTGTTTCTGAACTTGAATGCAATCTAGCTGTTCTGTTCTATGCCCCAGGTCACACCTGAGGAAGCGAGCCTTGGCTCAGTGTGCCTTTCTAGTTACCAAATTTTAAGTAAATAATTCCCTGGTCTGTGAGCTGTATGAAGTGAGGAGAGGAGGCGCCTGGCAGGTTTAAAAATGAAAATAATTACCTACCGGAATTAATGATCTTTCTGTGCATCTTCACCATTCATCACTGTTAAGTACTCAGCCGAGGTCAGGACCGCTGGAGTTTTTTTTTTTTTTTTAGGTAGGTGGAGCCGACTAACTGCGTGGCGCTCGCTGGTTGGCTGTTAGGCTGCATCAACTCCGCCTGCCTACCAGTTCTTCGTCTCCTGCCATAGAGGTTGCACCTTGTGTGGAGCTGCTTCGCTGAGGCCTAGATCGGCCGAAAAACCTTCAGCGCCATCCCTATATTTTACTTCTGTGCGAGTTAAGTCGGTTCCTGCTGGTTCTTTCTTTGCCATACTCTACATCGCCGGTAAGATCTTTCCATTTCTTTATATTTCTGACGTCTAGTCTGTTTTTGGTGGGGTTTTCCCCGTAGGTCATGTCTCGGTCAGAGGGCAAGAAAACTTCTAGGAGAATTGACCCCCATCGCGACGGTGCCCATGCAGCCGAAAGTATTCAGTCACCAACCAGCACGACCGGTGTCTTTCGTGCCTTGGCCCGCTTCACGACATGGATTAAATGCGGCGCCTGTTTTCCATGGACCAGCGGGGCATCCGGTTTAACGCCGTGTGGAAAGTGGGGCGAGCTCCGCCAACTTCTTTGGGGTCGGTGGCAAATTGGCCGGGCCGGGTTACACGCCTTCGGCCTGGTAGGCATTTAAACAATGCATAGAAATTAACAATGGGTTATGATTTTGCTTCGTTGGGGATTTCAACAAAACCTAGGGTGGACCGAGGGCAATGCACTGATGCAGAGTTCGAGTCCCCTTGGCCTGACCAGGTTGTGATGACATCCACCAGAAAGACAGATTTGAATAGTAAAGGAAATGTATTAGATTTATGTTTTGCAACAGAACATATAAAAGTTCAAAAGGTATGAGTAAAGCAACCTGTTTTGGGAGATCACTATTCAACTGTAATTTTGAACTAAAAATTGAAGGTAAAGGAATAAAATCAGAAGTCCCAAGAAAAATAAGAAAGGTCTTTAAAATTACAGTAAAGAATTATTTTTGCATACATTGGCAAGCCTAGAGTGGTATAGGATTTTCCTTATTCCTGATCTGAATTTAGCCGTCAAAGAGTTTACAAGAATGTTTTAGAGGCTTGTAAAGGGTTGCTCCCTTTAAAACAACCATAGCAAGGATACAACAACCCTCATGGATGACAGAAAAGTTAAAAAAGAAATAAGGATAAAACATTGATTATGGAGAGCTGATTGGGAAGAATATAAAAATATCGTAACAGAATGAGCACTAGGGTAAAGAACACAAAAAAGCAATATTATAAAACATAAATTGCTGATACAGTTGATCCCTGGAAATACTGGTCCTTGATACAATCCTTGGAAAAACCAGTTACAAGCAAACCCCTGTACAAATTCAACAAAATGGTATATTATAGTGTAAAGTAAATTCTGCAGGCATTGGTACTGCTTAATTAATTCCTGGTATAGATATATTCCAGAAAATCATTTATTGCTAGATTTTCCATTAGATCCTACTCTGGAAATTCCAAAATTTAGATTTAGGAAGATTAGTTGTAATGAGGTTGAGAAAGAATTAAATAATTTATAAGTTAAAGTATATAGGTTAGACAATATAGAAAACAGGTTTTAAAGGATGCTGCGAATTTTTGGCCCTATATTGACCAAGCTATTTAACTGGAGTCTGATGGAAAGGAGGTTTCCTTCTAGTTGGAAGAAAACAAAGGCAGTCCCAGTTTTAAAGGGATGATCCCTGACCCTTGAACTATAGGACATTGCCCTGTTGTCCACGGTGTCGAAGGTAATGGCAAAACTGGTACAAAACCAGTTAAGTGGTTATTAAAATACCACTTACTTTCGGATTCACAGGTTTCGAAAGAGGCGTTCCACAGAAACCATGCTCACCAACCTAACAGAGCTCATCTCCTCTCAGCTTGGGGGTGAGGGGGTCTGTGTTCGTGGACCTATCCAAAGCCTTCAACACCGTGGACCACAGGGTTTTGCTCCAGAGATTGGAGGGACCAGGCCTAGACTGTAAAACTCTGGGATGGTTTTCTTCCTACTTATTTGAAAGAACACAACTGGTTCAACTTGAAGATGAAACCTCAAAACAGCTTAAAGTTGTTAGAGGGGTGCCACAGGGTCCATTTTGGGCCAGACTCTTTTTGATTTACGTTAATGATTTGGTAAAGTAGCTATTAACACCAAAATTAAATTATCGTGGATGATACAGTTTTACTAGCGTGTGGTACAAATATTAATGAGATAGAAAAGGACTTCAGGAAGATTTCACTGGGTTAGAAAAGCGGTTAGTAATTTCAAAATTAGTATTAAACAGTAAAAACTCTTCTTTTTCAATATAGAAGGATAAAATAAATCAAACAGGATTCGAATATAAAGCATCAAGACAGGAAACATTACAGCCAGTTTCTTTTCATAAGTACTTAGGAGTTTGGGTTGACCAGGGACTGAAATCTGATATACATGTAGAAGAATTGGTGGGTAAGTTAAATAGAAAACTAGGTGCTTTTAGAAGAAATATGTTTTGTACAGATATTAGTATGTGAAATCAATACTAAATCAGTTATTAATTCCTATAATAGATTATGGCAGTCATATATTTGGAAAGGCTTCAGGCTTTCTCTTAAGAAAGCTCGAGGTTACTTATAATAATTTAGCCAGAATCATTTTACAATGTGATTATAAAACCCACCATTGTAATTTGTATTTGACACTGGATTGGTTAACACTTGAAAACAAGAGAAAATGATAAGGGCCCTACAAGCGCATATATTACAAGCGACAGGAGAACCAAAATATCTTAGGGATAAAAGGAGAAAATGCTAAGCATAAATATAAATTAAGATATAATGGGCGACTCCTACAATCTAGAGTAAGAAATAATTTTACTAAAATTACATTTAAAGCTAACTATGCCTCAAACAGTCAACTGTTGAATTATATAAAAAGTAAATCAGGCTATAAACCATCTCTGATTACCAAGTTTCTGACAGAGGAATTGAAAGTTAGATGTATGTGCAATGAGACGAATAAGAAATCTCTTGGACTTTTAATAGGTATTTCATGTTGTGAAAGGAGTAGTACAAGTCTTGTTGGAATATAAGTATATTTATTATATGTTTGTAAGGTCTTAGAGATTGAAAGTGCTGTTTGTATTGTGTTTGTATTTGAACAATTTTAAAGTCCCATTGTCAGGACTATCTTGAAAAAAGGCTTGACCTAAGATGTGAAGAAAGAACTTATCCTGAATAAAAATAAATCTTTTACTACTACTACAACAACAAATGATTTTGTTTAACCACCACTAATATGCCTTGGAAAAGAATAACGTAAACAAAAAACAGAACCCTAACCACACGTAATATGCCTTGAAAGAGAATAACGTAAATGAAAAATAGAACCCTAACCATACGCAATATGCCTTGGAAAGAGAATAACGTAAACAAAAAAACAGAACCCTAACCTAACCACACGCAATATGCCTTGAAACAGAATAACGTTAACAAAAATTGAAGGAAAAAAATCGGTCCCTTCTGCCTGTTTTGGTGGTGTCATATTTACGCTGGTGCTGTGCAAACTGCACTGGCTGCCCGATCATGCGCATCTCCTTTAAAACAGCTCTACTGACCTATAAGGCCTTGCACGGGCAGAGTCCGGGTTACCTGGCAAAGCTGCTGCATCCCTACAGCCCCATCACTCTCTCAATCCAGCAGGTGAGGGCTTCCTCGAGGTGCCCAGGACGACTGAAATTGTTGGGGAATCGGCTCTTTGAGGCTGTGGCACTGATGCTCTGGAACTCGCTACCTGGGTACTTGAGGAGGCCTCTTCTGTTGAGATTTAAAAAAAAAAAAGGACTAAAACATTCTTATCTCAATAAGCCTTTGGGGATTAACAGAACAGAGCTTAATTATTGCATCCGGTTAAGAGTATAAGGGAACATAATCATAGATGGGATTATTTATTAGATGTATAATTTTAGTGATGTTTAGATGCAGTATCTGATTTTTATGATTTTTCTGCTGTAAGGCCCTGTGCCTTTGGGAAGGGTGCCTTACATGAATAAAATCATCTACTACTACTACTACTACTACTACTACTACTACTACTACTACATCTACTACTACTACTACTAGTACTGCTACTACTACTACTACTACAGCTGACACTGCTACTACAAGTACTGCTACTACACTGACACTGCTACTTCAAGTACTGACACTGCTGCTGCTACTAATACAAGTACTACTACCACTCTGCTACTACTAACACTTTAAATACTACTACTGACACTGCTACTACAAAGTACTACTGCTGCTACTACAAATACTACCACTGCTACTACCAGCCAAGTACTACCACTGCTGCTGCTACTACTACTACAAGTACTACCACTGCTGCTGCATTACTACTAAGTACTACCACTGCTACTACTACTACTACTAGTGCCTACTACTACAAGTACTACTAGTACTGCTACTACTGACACTGCTACTACAAGTACTACTACTACTGTTACTACTACAGAGTACTGCTACTACTACTACTACTACTACTACTACTACAAGTACTGCTACTCGACGCTTAGACAGCTGGTTATGATTATTGTATGCTATTTGTAATATAAAATATAGTATTGAGTGTCTCACATAAGATAGCCTGTGCCCCCACCCCCAGGTTTCAGTGAAGCTACATATATTACACTGACAGGAGATCTCTAATGTAATTAACATCCTTGAAAATTGCATTTTATGGCCGCTTTATGACCTGTTGCTGCTCTGAAGCTGGAAACTAAAATATAAATTTTATGACTTCAGAAACAGGACATCATTAAGCTGATTCCTGCCAGCTATCTCACACTTAGGTGAAGGACTGCAGGGTTGTAAAACTTCCAAGGAACTGGTGGATCAAAAGACTCATACTTTGGGAAATGAGTTTTGCTGATGTCACCTTATTTAATATACCTCCGGATAGGACATCATGTTTGCATTTCTTTTGTATTCTAAAATGAGAGCTAGATGACTCACAGAAGAAGTGTGGAGAGAGACAGTTTAAACTATATTGTGTCTGAGCGGTTGAGATATTCCATCTTGGGACTCAAGAAAGACACAGCTCTGATAAGCACTGAAAGAGACAATACAATAGAGAAAGTCTAAACGTATAGTGGTAGGAGTTTTGTTTTGTTCTTTGCTTTTCTTTTAAGTGATTGTATGCTCTTTGATATATTGTTCTGTGTTTACATTTTTCATATTTTTAATCATCCTTTAGTAAAATCTTTATTTGAAAGACTGCCTGGGCGTCTGCCAGTTCTTTTGCATGTGACATATAGAGGTTAAGACTGACAAAAAACTGTTCAAAAGCTTGATGGTGTTACTAAACAGGAAAAGGTAAGAATATACCCAAGGTCTTTTATAGAGTTTTAAGGGTTCATTTGGAAGCCTGGCTTGGTGCCCAGGCTAAAGATTGCACTGCAGTCCCCGAGGAGGGCATATGAGACTATACATTGGATGCCTAGCATAAGGTTCACAGTTTGAATCCCCAGAACTTGAGACTAAAGGTGATTGGACCCAAAAGCAGACAGGAGGGTTACCCTGTCTGTTACCTGTTCACACTATTGCGCTCGGAGGTTGGTACTGTGGGAGCAGAGGGCCTGACCTGCTGAGTGCGTTTGTGACAGCTACTACTACAAGAACTGCTGCTACTACAAGTACTGGGTGAGTAGCGCCCTCATGGCTGCTTTGGCATCCCTGCATGCCGTACAGGAAGGCTCATCTGCCAGTCTGCTTTCACCATCAGACAGTTTATGGACAACCAGATCTCAAACCTCTATTACACTAAGCACCAGTTGATGACTGAACCTCTAACTGGCTCACACGAGAGCAGCTATCAGAACAGTCCAATCTTAAACCTGGACTGCTCCAAATCTCAAACATGTACACTGCTAAAGACCTTACGTTCCTGGTGGGAAACTGCACCCCGTCATTTTAACAGGGGAAGTACAGTATTCCATGTATAAGTAAATTCTAATATAAAGTACAGCGATATGGACAATAGTAACAGAAATGTTATATTTTGTTACAGAAGTTGTGCCTTTGGAAGTTAACAGACGAAAGTTGCAGAAGCGTTCAAAGAATTATAAAAGCAGGTTTGTCCCCCTGCAACAAACCTTTTGGTTTTGTATATATTATTATTTACAATTTAATATCAAAGATAAACTAAAAAGTTAATTGGAAATTCATAAAGAATTATTTTAGGCAGCTCACTGAAATCTGATGAAGAAACAGGACTATTTTGAAACGTTACATAAAGTTTATAAATACTGAGTGCTTGGAAAGAAAGATGGAAACAATTTATAAGCATATCTGGAATATTTTATTTAAGGGTTGACTGCCACTTTTCCTTTCTCAACTCTATGACCAACAAGACCAACCCTATACCTCTTCGGCCCCATTATGACTAACCCTTGACCCCCCCATTCAGCTCACTCATGGTCAGCCCTCCAAGTCCCCACTAGCAAACCCTTTTATGGCCAATCCTCCAGCCCCTCAGCAAAGCCCTCACAACTGACTCACAAACCCTCCTCCAGCCAACTTCTTCATGCCCAGCCCTCCAACCCCTATAAGCCAACTTTCCACCTCCATGACAAACCCTCCCAGTCAAGGCCAACTGTTCAACCCCATGAACACCTCCCCAAAATTATCACTTCATGGCCTACCTCCAATCCACCATGACCACCTTCCTGAAGTCAACCTCCTAATGGTTCCCTCCAATACCACCCTGACCAACCTCGTCCCAGTCAACCTCCAGAAGTCCAACCCTCCACCACCCAATCAACCTTGCCCTAGACAACATCCTGATGGCCAACTCTCAAATCTCTCATGATCAGCTCCTTCCCCCAAGCCAACCCTTTTATGACCAATCTTACAACCCCATGTAAACCTCTTCCTAGCCAACCCTTGACCACTGCAAGCCAATTTCCTAGTAGCCAACCCTCTAACCCCTATGACCAACCCTCCAAGCCACAGTAAATCCATCAAATGCCCACAACCAACCCACCAACCACCTAGCCAATCCCTCTAGCCTACCCAAACCAACCCCCGCTAACCCACCCCCACCAAACCAACTCCAACAAACCGCAGCCAGCCCAGAAACCCACAGCCAATCCAACCCATCAATCCCCAACCAACCCAACCCAATAACCCCCAGACAACCTGTCCCAACCCATCAACCCCACCAATATCCCACCCAATTGACTAACCGCCAACCCGACCCACTAACCCCATCGCCAACCTGACCCACTAACCCTCCCCAATCGCCAACCCACCAACCTCTTCCCTCCAAGCCAGCCCAACCCACCAACCCTCCACCCAGCCAGGCCAGCCCAGCCCCCATCCTCTCCCAGCCAAACCTCCTCCTTCCCTTGGCTAAACTTCATTTCTCCTCAGCCAACCCTCCTCCCTCATCACCAACCTTATTTCCTCCACAGCCAACCCTCCTTTCTCGCAGCCAAACCTCCATCCCATCATCTAGCCTTCCAACCCTCCCAAAACAACCCAACAGCCCTACCAGCCAATCCTCCAACCTCACAGACAGCTGTACTTGGTTTAAATGTCAACCCTAATGAGGAGGCAGTATAGCGAGAGATGAAGACTCGAGCTGCAGATCTGGAGACCTGGGTTTGAATCCCACAGCCGCCTAGGTGCATACCATATGATCCTGAGCAAGTCACTCAACTTCCTTGTGCTCTCAGGTCGCATCTGGAAACAAGCTTCGGCTTAGTGTGCTACTCCTGGTTAAACAATGTCTCCTTTAATACAGGATAGAGGCTTCTCCCTTCCTGCTACCTACCTACAGTGGCTGCAGTGGAAGATCTCAACAGGTGAGCCGTGGGAGATGAGGTTGTTGGCTCCTCGAGGGGGCGCTGTGATTTGGGAGACATACGTGAGGGCCCCAAGAAGAAATACAGTATTATCAGTCTAACCCAACCACATTAATGGCAATGATCTATTGACAAATGGACTGTGGCTAAAGGAAAAGTACAGTTACTGAGAACTTACCATAACAGTAGATCTTGAGAGAAACTCTTGCAGCAGATAACACATATGTAGGACTGGTGGCAGATCTAGGCATTTCTTTTCTCTAGCAGTACTGATGTGGACCGCCTACCTGGCGTCAGCCCGCCCCTGACATCACATAGTATAGGGCATAGGCTGTCCCCACGCTGCTCCATTTCTTGCACGCCACAGCCAGGCCAACGAATAACAAACTCTGTGGCAGAAAACTTTCCACAGAAACACAAAATTGCAAGGCCCATCAAGGGAGCTGAACTTATCCAGAGCAGAAGGCTAATTCCCAGGGGAAGGAGGGAGGAAATCATACCTGCTGCAAGAGCTTCTCTCGAAGATCTACTGTTAAGGTAAGTTTTTACGTAACTGTAGTATTTACTTGAGGAAGCTCTGCAGCAGGTAACTTCATATATAGGACTGATTCCCAAGCAGTATAAACTAAAGAAAACTGCTGGGAAAAGGCGGAGAAGGAAAAATAAAACACCTCCCAGAGGTATAAACTGAAGACAACCCCTGGGAAGGAGGTCAACAAACACACACTTCGTTCAAGGTCTAAACTTAAGACAACTATGAATGAGTAGGAAAGGAGAGGCAGGAACCCTCGGAGACAAGACCTCTCAGGAAAGAAGGCCCTGAAGGACTGCCTGGCCAAAACCTGCGTGGACGTCTGGAAATAATGTCCAGACTGTAATGTCTGATAAAGGTATGCACAGAGTGCCAGGTGGCAGCAGCACAAATGTCAACCGCCGACACTTTCCTAAGGGTTGCGAAAGAGGTAGCCACAGCTCTAGTAGAATGAGCCTGAACTGAGCCCGGCAGGGTCTTGTTAGCATGCTGATAACAGAAGGAGATTCAATTGAGCTGCCAACATGAAAGCATTTGCTTTGTAACGGGCGCCTCCAGGATCCATCCGCAAGGGATACAAACAATTGGTCCGATTTCTGGAAACCCTTTGTTCTAGACAAAAAAAAACACCGGAGAGCATGGTGCACATCAAGGGTGTGCAAGAGCTTCTCCTATTAGAATACCCGGAAAATAAACCGGAAGCTGAATCGAGCTGATTAAGCGTGAGCTCAGACGACTTTAGGAAGAAATTTAGGATTAAGAGGAGGTCCACCCTATCCTTATGGAAAATGAGGTAGGGCTCCTGACACATAAGAGCATGAAACTCGAGATGCGTCAAGCTGAGTGACCACCACCAGAAGCAAAGTCTTCCAGGAGAGATAGCGGAGCTCACAAGACATGACCAGTTTGAAAGGGAGGGCGTAAGCCTCTCCAACATAAACAAGTCCCAAGGAGGAACAGGGTCCCGGACGGAGGATGAAGATGCAAAATCCCTTCAGAATGGTTTCTACTATCTCCAATTGAGCCACTGTTCTGTCTTGAATACAGTGATGATAGGCAGAAACAGCAGCCAGGTATACTTGTGATGGAGGAGTAACGAGACCTGACTCAGAGAGGGATAGCAGGTACTGTAAGACAGCATTAACCGGACAGACCAGAGGGTCAAGCCCCTTGGCTGCCCATATGTAAAAGCTGCTTCCACTTCATGGCGTAAGTGGCCCTGGTAGTGGGCTTCCCGAGCCTGCACCAAAATCCGGGCAATGTCATCAGAAACTCCAAACGCAGCTTTGCTAGGTCCTGAGAACCAAGCATGCAGGTGCAGGGATCACTGGTTGGGATGAACCAAAGTCCCCTGCTGCTGGGACAGCAAGTGGCCTGAAATGGGAGAGGCCATGGAGCTTGCGCACAGACACCTGAGAAGTGGTACCCAGATCTGTCCTGGGCCACAGAGGGGCACTCAAGATCATGCAGACCCTCTTCGACTGTGCTTTGAGAGGAACCCGCTGCAAGAGGGAAAGGGCAGGAAGGCGTAAATAAAAATTCGCTCCAAGATAGGGACAAAGCTTCTTGAGAAGCTCCAGGCTCGTGATCGAGCGAGCAAAAACTGGGCAGTTTTGCGTTGTGGCGAGATGCAAGAGGTCCAAATCCAGTGTTCCCCATCTTGCGAATAGCTTGTCTGCCACAGACCAACTCAGAGACCACTCATGACAGAGTGGTTTTGCCCAGTTGAGGGTGTCAGCGACACGCTCAAAGAACCCAGAACGTGGACTGCCAAAAGATGGAGATGATGCTCCACCACCCAGTCCCACACCCTCATAGCTTCCGGACAGAGGGAGGGTAAGAGTGTGCCTCCCTGCTTGTTGATGTAAATACCACCGGCGTGTTGTCGGTCTGAATAAGAAGGTGGCTGGGTTCGATAAATAGAGGCCAGAGCCTGTGGGGCGTACAGGACTGCTCTGAGTTCGAACACATTGATATGCAGACTCCTGCTAATGGAGACCACAGCCCCTCGAGTCCTGTGGGTCCCCAAGTGAGGCCCATATCCTGTCTCGGACGCGCCTGTGGTGAGCGTCTAGGCAGAACTTTCTGGCTGGAAGGGAGTCCTCAGAAAGATGCTGGGAGACACCCACCAGCGGAGTTCGTGACAAACTGGCTCAGAGATTCTGACCAGCAGGTCCAAGTCATCCCTGGTCTGGTCCCACTGGACCAAGTGCCCACTGAATGGTGCGCATTCATAGTCTGGCAAAGGGGACAGAGACTATGGCTGCAGCCATGTGCCCCAGAAGCCAGAGAAAGGACCTGGCTGGAACCATGGAGGCTAAAACCTTGGGATGCCAGAGCCTGGATCGCTCTGCCTGTCTGCAGGAGAAAAGCTTTCCCCAAGTGGTGTCCAACAGAGTGCCTATAAATTGAAGATGCTGAGAGGGAAAGAGCTGAGATTTTTCTGGATTTACAGTGATCCCCAGATGCCGACAAAGAAGAGCATGGCAGGATGGTCTCCCAAAGCGAGACCTGGGACGGGGCCAAGAAGAGCCAATCGTCGAGATAAGGGAACAAAAAGTGACCCTCTCAGCGCGAAGGCGCTGCAACAACGGGAGGCACTTGGCGAAGACTCTGGGAGGAGGAGAAAGGCCAAAGGAAGAACCTTGAACTGATATGCCCGACCCTCGAACTTGAACCTCAGGAATCTCCGATGACTGTGGCAAATAGGAATGTGAAGGTAGGCATTCTGCATGTCCAGAGGCGCCAGTCAACCCCTGACCAATAGGAAGGGGAGGAAGAGACACCATCATGGAATCTGCAGTAAGCGACCCATTAGTTGAGGTCATTGAGGTCCAAGATTGGCGCAAGTCCCTGGACCTCTGGGCAACCAAGAAGATGCAGGAGTAAAACCCAGAGTCCCCTTCTGCCTCCGAGCGCACTCTATGGCGTCCCTGTCTAGAGACACTGGATTTCCCATCTGATGGGAGGCCTGTGGTCTCTCGGGTAGTAGGCAGGGGTGGAGGTCAGTCCAGTGGCAGAGACTCGAACTCTATGGAGTGCCCAAACTCCACGAGGTCAGTACCCATCTGACGGAGGTCACTTCTCTCCAGCAAGATGGTGTGAGAGAAACAACCTCTCACCTGCTCTCCCGACAACAGGTCTCGGAGGGAGGGTCATTTGTATAGTCAGGTGGAAGGAGGGGCGGGAGGTGGCTGCGGAGGTCTAGTCTGTCTAGAAGGGCGAAGACAGAGCCTCGCTGACCCCCTCATCGACAAAACAATCCCACTGTGCGTGATGCTGAGCACGGGGTTGCTGAGGCTGGTGTCCCCTCTGCTACAAAAAGCAGGGCCAATGAAGCAGCTCCCGTTTCAGGCGATACATAGACTGCACCGCATAAACTACTTTGCCAGAGTCCTGCAGTCTAACAATAACCTTCTGTGTGTCTTCACCGAAGAGCACAGAGCCCTTGAAGAGGGCATCCAGAGTATAGTCTGCACCTCAGGGTTGAACCCAGAGCCAGGAGTGGCGCCATAGGGCAAATTCTAGTAGCGGCCGCCCTGCACGGCGTGTCCCCAGAGTCATCGCAGCTCAAGAATGTGGACGCCCACATCACAGTCCGGCCTGTAACAGTTTACAAGCTCTGTCCTTTGAGGACAGTCAGGCAAACCTTGCAGAATGTCCAATCCTTGGTCCCAAAGGGCATTCTGAAATTGGACTATATGAGACAAAAATTTAGACTTCTAATACTGCAGGTGGCAGATGAGTACACCCTGCAACCTAGAGTCCAACTGCTTAGACTCCTGTCTGGCTGCTGGGTACTTGGGTGCTTCAGCCTCTGGAGCGATCATGCGTGGCCGATTGACCATGGAATCAGCCGTGGGATGTTTTGCCAGGTAAGAATGATCCTTGGGGCCCAGTACAAGCGGTTAGCCTTCTTGGGCACTGCGAGGAGCCAGCGTGTGGATGCTTCCAGTTAGCTAGGGTAACATCCTGGAAAGTGTCCACTAGGGGCAGGATGACAACCGGCTTGGGATCCTTCTGGGCGAGGTATTTACCAGGCGCAAGCATCTCATGGCCCAGGGCTCTATATCCCAGCACATGTTCTCCTGAATGTCTGCATAACCTCCAGAAAACGGGGTAAATCGGGAGAGACTTAGTTTGGTCCTCAGTGTCGCCAGGGAGCGAGCCAGGGTCAGAATCATGGTAAGAGTCCGATTCACCATAGGCAGAGGAAGAGGAGAAGGAGGATGAAACCCTCTGACGTCTCCTCTTGTGCCTGGGCTGTAAGGGTGAAGGAGAGCGAGAGGAGGAAGGAGACAGAGTCCTCTTCGCTTGTCCTTGCACTTCCTGGGGCTGGTTGGTGATTTGTCATCCTCATTTCCTGAGGGACAGGTGTGGTCTTCCCATCAGGCTGAGGCACAGGGGAGCAGGGCCCACCATCCTGTTTTACTGTCTCCACCAATGAGCAAAAAGCTCCTTGACCTGGGACATCCCAGTTTAGGATTCCGGCCTGAGGCGACATTGATTGGCCGGCAGAGGAGCATCCAGTTCGGACCGGCATCGGTACAACAGGCGACATCGGGTAACCTCATCAAGCAAGTCAGGCAAGTCCGTCGTGGGGTGGGACCAGTGTGCGGTCCCGAGGAGCGTTGGAGAGACCGACAACAGTTGCGGGACAGCCATGTCTGGCACCACTGTAGGCGAGGGACGACAAGTGTCAGTACTGAAGTCACCTCAGACGGGTGCCCTTTAGCCGAGGCGGTGGAGTGCAATGGAGGAATAGGCTTCTAGAAGGCAGGTCAGCCTTGTACTACTCGGGTGGCGTCGGTCCGACTCACGGAGGGCCGGACGCCGGTCATGCTTATGTTTTGGCGGCAAAGAAGAGGCCCGAGAAGCAGAGTGGCCGAAAGCAGCTTAGCCTCCCGAGTGGGCCGAGGCCATGCGGGAAGACTGCTTACCTGAGGGAGGCACGGAACTGGTGTCGAGTGCCTCTTGTGTCCAGAGGAGCCTGAACTGGAAAACTTCTTAGAACCAGCATCCACGGCCTTAGATGCCACAGTGGAACCTGAATCTGGCGTCCGGATCTGGACAGGCTGCGAGGTGGGCGCCTTGGGAAGAGAGACAGGAGGCTTGAGGAAATGGCCGGGCCTCATATCCGGAGAGAGCCAGAGCGGCCAGCAGAGCTGGAAGACCTAGGCCTGGACGCAAGCAGTCAACTCCCAATGGCGGTGCTCTTTCCTTTTTGAGGAGTCGGGGAGCGAGACTCCCTCTCAGAGGCGAATCCTGCAGCATCTGGGCCAGCTGCTGCTGCACTGGAAATGGGCCTGGGGCGATTTCTGTCTGCTGATCCTGGTGTGACTGTTGAAGACCTAGCAATGGGAACAGGCGTCAATGTCATGGTCTGAGCCGGGCAAAGAGGCAGGAAGAATGACCGTCCTTGGCAGGGATCTGCCGTCCACAAAACACTTATTCACAGTGCCGGTCGAGATGGGCGACGCATATCGCCATCGAAATAGAGGAAAAATACAAACGGAACTGTTCTAGAGGCTGAGGAACCTGTACGCAAGACGAGAGAGCTGACTAGCCGAGTTGCGGTGGGAAAGAAAGTAGTTACGTGAAATTACTGTAACAGTAGATCTTAGAGAACAGCTCTTGCAGCAGTTTACACCATTAGGACCGAAGCTGGCAGGCGCCAGGACCTTCTGGAGATTTTCTAGCTAGCAGTATCCAGCGGGACCTCCCCAACATTGGCCCCGCCCTCGGCGTCAGGCATCGTATCAAAGGGCGGTCCCAGAATCCCAATTCTCCTGCGGAGACTTCCGGCTGCTAGATGACATCAAGTGCAGACTGAGGATCCGTCTTCAAGAAGGTATTCAGAGCAGTGTTACAAACACCTAATCCCAGGAAGTGAGATAACAGAACAACTCTACCTCCAGAGGGATGGTGGGAGGAAACTACCTGCTGCAAGAGCTGTTCTCAAAGATCTACTGTTGCGGTAAGTTCTTACATAACTGTACTATCTTATTTAGAAACAGCCCTTGCAGCAGGTTACACCATTAGGACTAATTCCCAAGCAATACTGGAAATCCTCGCGGGAGGCTAGGCAGAGATCGCGAGATGGACCAACGCCTAGGACAGGAGTCCCTGAAAGACTGCTAGACCAAAACCAGCTCTCCGCCGTGATGCAGCGTCCAAGCTATAATGCCTGATAAAGCTGTGCACGGTGCTCCAAGTAGCTGCGCAAGAGATGGCTGAAGTGGACATGTTTTTCATAGCCGCAAAGAGGTAGCCACCCCCTTGTGGAATATCCTTAACCGAGCCCAGTAGGGGTTTGTTACGTTTCTGGTAACAGACGTGATACAATGGATGAGCCACCTTGACAGCGATTGTTTAGAAACCAGAGCTCCCAGCATCCTATGGGCGAAGGAGACGAAAGCTGATCAGATTTCTGGTGGTGCCTGGTTCTGGTCAGGTAGTATCTTAGACACCTATGCACATCAGGACCTCTTCCCTATTAGAGTATTTAGGAAAATACACTGGCAGGTCAATGTCCTGACTGAGGCGAAGCTGAGACCACCTTAGGTAGAAACTTTAGATTTGTCCTTAGGGACACCATGTCCTGGTGAAAACCAAATAAGGTTCTTTACACATTAGTGCATGAAGCTCAGAAATCCTTCTGGCCAAAGTAACAGCAACTAAAATAATGTTTCCCACGTCAGGAGGCGTGGCTTCGCAATCCACAGCTGGTTTAAAGGCAGCAGCGTAAGCTGCTCAGGACAAAGGGTAAATCCCATGGAGGAATAGGATCCTTAATCGGACGTCTAAGGTGGAGCAGCCCTCTCAGGAAGGCTCGTGCGGTGTCCAGCTGAGCTATGGACCGTAGGCCTATGGGTGTATGATAGACCGAGATGGCACAAAGGAGTACTTTAATCGAAGAGTAGGCCAAGCCTGCCTGGAAAAGAGACAGAAGGTAGTCTAGAACCGAACCTTCCGGACAATCCATCGGGAAAAGCACTCGTGCTTGAGCCCAGAGAGCAAAATCTGTGCCATTTCATGGCGTATGTGGCATGAGTGGCGGTTTTCTAGCAGCGCTAGAACATCTGCTACCTCTTGTGACACCCGTACGCATGATAGCTATGTCCCTAGGAGCCAGGCGTGCAGGTTCAGAGAGCGAAGGTCCGGATGGACCAAAGATCCTGCCTCCTGGGACAATAAGTGAGAGCTGATTGGCAGAGGCAACGGAGGTTTCTGGAAAAGCTGGAGCAGATGGGGAACCAAATCTGTTTGGGCCAAAAGGGCGTGATTAGTATCAGCGTCGCCTGCTCTCTGCGGAGTTTTAAAAGGACCCTCTGGATCAGCGGGAAGGGAGGAAATGCATAGAGGAATCTGCCTGTCAAGAGAGGGACAACGTGTCTGCCAGAAAACACCAGGTCCTGGATCTGGCGAGAAATTGGGCAGTTTTGCGTTGGATAGGAAGCGAAAAGACCTAACTCTGGTGTGCCTCATCTGTGAAACAGATCCTCCACCACCTCCTGGAGTAGTTCCCACCGTGGACTCTGGCCTCAGAGCGACTCAGACTGTCTCGATGGCGTTGTCCACTCCCAGGACATGAACAGCAATGAGGTTTGCGCAGTGTTGCAGAACCAATCCCACACCCTCATGGTCTCCCTGCAAAGCGGGTAGGAATGGGTGCCTCCTTGTTTGTTGAGGTAATACATCACCGCGTTATTGTCTATTTGTAACAGCAGAGTACCGGTGGGATCTCCAACTGGAAGGCCTGCAAGGCATAAAGAACTGCTCTAATTTCCAAAATATTTATGTGGAGATGAGCTTCCTGAGGCGTCCATGAGGCCAGAGACCTGGACCCAGTGAGGTGTGCTCCCCAACCGAACCCTGAGGCATCAGTGGAGAGTGTCACAATCGAGACGGCACAATGAAGGGACCCCGCCAGCAGGTGCTTTGAATCGAGCCACTTGCCAATCCCGGATGACGGCATTACGTGATCTAAACTGGAAGCTGCAAATGGTCTTGCTTCTGATCTCATTGTACCCATAACATCCACTGGGTCACCTGCATGTGGAGATGAGCTAAAGGGACTGTCGCAATGGCGCAGCCATGTGTCCGAGCAGGCAAAGGATCAGTCTGGCTGGGACTGTCTTCTTTGCCAAGATGTCCCTGATGAGGGATCTGATGTGTTCCGTTCTGTCCTGGGGCAGAAAGGCTCTCCCTAGACGGTGTCCAGAACTGCACCTATGAACTGCAGATTCTGCAGCGGAACCAGATACGACTCCTGCGGATTGATGAAGGTGCCCAACAACCCGAGAGGGACTGAGTACAGTGGATTGTGGACATCAGAGCCTCCGAGAGGGTGCCATGAGGAGCCAGTCGTCCAGGTATGGGAACACGTGAGTGGCTTTGTCTCCTTAGAGCTGCCCTCGACTGCCACGCACTTTGTAAATACCTGAGGACAGTCCAAAGGGAGGCTCGGAACCGATAATGGCGACCGAAAATTGAGCGCAAGAACTTCTTGTGTGCTCGAGCTATGGGTATGTGCAGGTAAGTATCCTGCATATCCAAAGAACACTAGGAAGCCCTGCTTGAGCATGGGTATCAAACCAGGAAGGTCACCATGCAGAAGCGTTTGTAAAGGACAAAGCGTTGAGATCGCCAAGATCCAGAATTGGACGGAGGTCCCTGTATTTTGGGAACCAGAAAGAAGTAGAATAGTAGCCTGCACCTCTCTGGCTCCGTAGTGCGTGCTCTATAGCCTCCTTTCTCAGAGTCGAGCACTTCCTGCTGTATGAGCAGTGTGTGCTGACCGAATAATGGGAAAGCAGGAGGTCTTGGCGGTGGGTGATCGAGGAATTCTATAAAAAGTGTCCTCTCTCGACCAGCTGGAGGACCACGGTCGCGGTTATAGTCTGCCATCCTGAAAAGTGACGAGCGATGCAACCCCGCCTTTTCTGCCCGTTGATCCAGAGGAGGAGTGGGGCCGAGAAGGAGTCATGCTGTGGCGGCATTATCCCCGCAGGCAGGGGCGGTTTGGTATACATCTGACCTTGGCCTGAGGAAGACTTAGGCTGGGCCTTACAGTGGAAGGTGCCCTTTGCTGCTGGCTGGAACATGGCTGCTCGCCGTTGTTGTCGGCCATAAAACTGTTCTAGTTCCTATGAAAGAACCAGATTTGGATCTCTACATGGCCTGTACAGTCCTTACTGCCTTCGGCGTCCTGCAATTTGGTGATCACCTTTTGAGTCTTCATCAAATAGGATTTGCTGTTATAGGGAGCGTCCTGGATGTTTGTCTGGGCGTCCGGAAATCCAGAGACACGAAGCCATGAGTGTCTCCAGAGACGAGATGCCTGAGGCTGTTCCCTTGCTGCGGAGTTCAAGAGTCGTAGGCGGCTCTCAAAACTTGGGTCCCCATGTCTGACCCAGCGCAAGGAGGTTGAGAAGCTCCTCCGTCTGTTCGCAATCCAGAAGTACTTTAACTAGGTCCTGACCCTATTCCCACAGGCGTTCTGAAACTGAACCATTGTGTCAGACAGTTCAGTGACCTAATGGAGCATGTAGCAGCCGCATGCATGAGCCTACCGAGTGAGTCCAATTGCTTGGACTCCTGGTCGAGAGGTTGTGTACTCAAATGTTGTGGTCATTGAGACCTATCATGGGAGGCCGTAATGAACAGGGAATCAGCCAGGGGTTGTTGCACCAAGTCGGGTCCTCTGCAGGGCCCTGTACAGATGATCAGCCTTCTTGGCACCACAGGGGTGGAGTGCAGACATTTCCATGTGCCTTGGTAGCGTCTGCGAAGGTGTCACCAAGAGTGGTACCACCACAGGCTTAGGTCCTTCTGCCAAAGATAACGGGCTAGCGCTGTCATTCGGGGACCAAGTCTTCCGTTTCCCATCCATGTTCTCCTGGATGTGCCTCATGATTTGGAGAAAAAGACTGATAATCCGGAGGTGAACTGGGAGGTCTCGTGGGTCAGGCGATGGGATGCTGACTGAAGAAGGAGAGCTGGAGGTATCTGAGGTGCCAGGTCTAGAGTCTTCTCCTGCGGAGTAGACCATCTACGTCTGGGTCACTTGGGACTGGGAGACCCTGAGGGAGATCTTGAAGGGGCCTTCTTTCTTTAGATCTGCCCCTAGGAGGCGGGTAGGCTCCTTGGGGTCGGTGGTCTTCCTACTGGCCCCTGTGGTGGAGAAGGAGGAGTAGGCGGGACGAGGTTTTACTGGGACTACTCTCTCTTGATTGTGTTCCACAAAACCTGAAAGGTCTTTAACCTCTTGAATATTCATGCAGACTGACGGTCCTGGCATGGGGGGTTGGTCTGTGGCGGTATCGGGCATTAGGATCCGGGCATTGCGGATCGGAGAAGGCTCCTGCGGAGCCACGCGTCCTCACTGTCGCCTGCCTGGTCATTAAGCAATGTTGGATCCTCCTCCGTAGACTCCTGGCGATGGGTGTCCACGGTGACAGAGAGGCAGTCGCCGGCTCCTTAGAACATGAGGCCAACGCCGGGTGTTTGCCCGACGTCTGGTCCGACGGCCTAACCGGGGACAGGTCAGCAGCCCATTTGTGTCCGTCGTCCGCTTAAGGGACGCCAGGTCCTTAGTCTTCCTGGGAGGGGGTCTGGTCCCCTAGGAGGCCGATCCGCGCGGGTTCCCGGCGTTTATCCGAGGAAGACAGAGGCTTTGAAGAGGACTTGGACCGTGACGGTCAGCAGACTCTCATGGAAGCCCGGAGGGCGCTGGAGAAGGGATCAAGGTCCTGGAAGTCTTAATAGGATGTGAAGAAGCCAAGAACTGCCAGAAGTCCTAACCGTGGGAGGGGCTGAGAGCAAGCCCTGGAGGGAGAAAGGTCTGGCGCGAAGAGCCGGAGCTAGTGCGAGTCCGAGGCCCAGTTCGGGAATCTGGACTAGCCTTCTCCCGGTGCTTGCCCGGTGTTTATGGGTCTTAGAGGTGGACTCACCTCTGGAGGCAGGGTCTTCACCCATATTCTTTAACTGTTCTTCCAAGAGGAACCCTTGAAGTGCCTTCTGGTGGTGGATACTGGTGCGACTATTGAACGCTGGCAAAAAGGAGCAGGCCTTGTGCGTGTTCTGGGCCTAGGCACCGCAAACAGGACGAATGCAGATCCTTAAAAGGTATCTGTTGCCGGCAGTCTTAAAGGGGTGTCCTCTGAGGAAGGAGTTGGAGATGCTGACATTTAGAGTTCGAAAGCTGGAAGTTCTAGTCTGCGTTCACTGAGGCGGGACCGTGAGGCCGATGCTGGTGAGTCGGCGAGGAAAAGAACTAGGGATTCTGGGGGACCGCCCTTTTGTATGATGCCCGACGTCGGGGCAATCCTGGCTGGATACTGCTAGCTAGAAAATTTCCGTGGGGTCCTGGCACCTGCGGCTTCAGTCCTAATGGTGTAACCTGCTGCAAGAGCTGTTTCTCGAAGTAAGATCTAGACACGTGGGAACCACCTACACCCTTTATACTACGTGTCGGGGCAGAGGCGACACCAGGCAGAGCGGTCCCACATCAGTAATGCTAGAGAAAAGAAATGCGAAATCTGCCACCAGGTGGCATCAGTCCTGCATATGTGCCACCTGCTGCAAGAGCTTCCTCTCGAAGATCTCAAATTTTTCAGCCTTTTGCACATAATTTTAACAATTAGCCAAAATGAACATAAATAATTGCATTTCTTTATCTGTTTATCAAGCGAACTCTTGCAACAGGTTTCCTGAATCCTTTCTCTTTGTATTGAACATCTCCCTACAATACCATATCCCGTCAGATATCTCCCCATGTTCAATCCATTCCAAACCTCCCTACAACACTTCATCACTTCCCATATCCCACAATACTTTATCACATTTGATATCTCCACATAACACTATCTCATTCCTTATCACCCGGAAACACTATCCCATTCAATAGCTCCCAGAACATTTATCCAGTTCCATCTCTCTCAAAACATCTTACCCAATTTTGTATCTCCTAGAAACATCTTACCAATTTGGTATTTCTAGAAAACACATTACCCAGTTTGGTATCTCCTAGAAATACATTACCCAGTTTAGTATCTCCTAGAAATACATTACCCAGTTTAGTATCTCCAAGAAACACACTGTCCAGTTTGATATTTCCCACAATACTTGATCCCATTCAGTATCTCCCACAACACCTTGTAGCCAGGTCCATATCTCCCCACAACACTATCATATTTTGTATCTTATCCCATTCTATATATCCCCATAACACTTTATCCCATTCCATATCACCCTACAACCCTCTCTCCATACACATCTCCCCAAAACACAATAACCTGTTTTTCTAACCTACGACTCTCTACCCTGTCCCTAGCTCCTACAATACTTTGTCCAGTTCAGTACTTCCCCACAGCACTCTATCCCATTTGATATCTTGCTGATACTATCCCATTGTGCTTCTCTGCACACCACTATCCCATTCGGCAGCTCCGCACCACTATCCCATTCTTTGACGTCCGTACAGCATTGTACCATTCGACAATGCACTACAACACTATCCATTCAACATCTCCTTACAAACACCATCCCTGTCAATATAAGCACTTACGATACTCTTAACTCTTTCTGTAACTCCCTACAGTTCACTCACCTCCATTATCACTCTCTGCTCTGATGGCACTGGACTCGAGCTAGACTCTGGGTGATGACGAGACGGTAGGGACCCTGGACCAGTCCTCCCTCCTCTTAAACTGCTGGTCCTCATTCCACCACGGGACCCCTCTCACACGCTGGGGCAGTGGTACATACTCCTTCCTATAGGAAGTAAGACATCAGTCTGGCATAAACCAATTGCACACATTTTTTACAACGAACAAGAGAGGCGTTAGGAAAAGAAGACATACTGTAAGACTAGGGCTGCTTGATTCCAAATCACAGAATCGGATAGATCTGATTCCAATCCTATTCTTGGAATATGGATTTTGGGAATTACAGCCTAAAATCCTAATTCTCAAATTAAAGGATGCAACATATTTTTACATACTAAATCAGGGATTTTGGAATTAGAATTCCAAATCAAATTTGAATTCTGAGGTCCTTTTTGGAACTGAATAGGAACTATATTACAAATTGGAAAATTCCTAAATTCCTATAAAGTCCAATCAGACAGAAATTAGCCAATTTAAGCATCCCTAAATCAGGCGTACTGTAATTTATTTTCTGTCAGTTCCACATTGTCACAGAGTTATTCATGATCACTGGGTAACTGTCATCCCACTAGAGACACATGCACATTCACAAAGTATCAAGATGTAATAACAGCCAGCTACATTCTCCCCTGCAGTTCAGGACAAGTATAAATACTTTTAAATATTCTCATTTTCTTCAAATCCACTGAAGGTTCCATACTTGAGAAGGTTCAAGTATCAAGTTACAACAACTGCTCATTCTGCTCCATGTTGGGGCTTTTCTTAAGAGAACCGATACAGGTGCTCTTCAAAGTGTCTTCTTATCAGGAAGAGAGGGTCCGATGCTTTCAAGTCTTGCAAATAGCACAATAGCTCAACTAAGCAGCATATGAAAACTATCTGTATGAACTCAACACAGCAACAGCCCTGTTAACTGGGGCTAACCACTATACCAGTGTTTGTGACCATCTGTGTGTTCCTGCCCACTTTATTACATCACGGATGCTATGTCACCTTTGGCAGATTGTGACTCCCTACCTACACCCCTATCTGGGTCAGCTGCCCCGTTTATTCCTTTGACTGCTTGCCATTTTCTACTCACCCTATCTGGGCCAGCTGGCTTGCAGCATCCTGCTCCAAGTCTGTAACCACTGCACACTCGGCCTGCTCAGTTTACTGTTTGGTTTAGTTTTACCTTTACATTAGTGTACCCTAATATTTTCTTTTAGTTCCTGCTAAATCATATCTGGGTGTTACAGCATTTAAATTTTCTGCCTGTATTTACTACCCAATTCCTTTTCAGGTTGTAGTTTATATTGTCTGTTTCCTAACCAACTGTCAAGTCTCATAGCTAGCCAACTACTAGAGTACTGTCTTCCTGTTAAGCTCAGTGTTGGCAGTACCATTTTACATTTGTACATTCAAGCACATTCCCCTGCCCTTCCCTCACCTTCCCCCACCTCCTCCCCAACTCTACTTGTCCCCACTTCAATCCCTTTCCTCTCCTCACTCCCCATCCACCCTGGTCTCCTGCCACCCCCTCCCAAAACCTGGAGTTCACCCACCTATCTACCCTGTCCCTTCCACAAACACATTCCCCATCTAGAAGACTTAAATCCTTCCACATCCTCTGCGCCATGACCCTGCTTCTCATCCTGGCTGGCAAAGCTGAAATCAACCCTGCCCCCAAAATCCTCAATAGCCTTAGCATGTTTTCCACCTAACACTAGAAACCTCCTGCCTAAGCTTATCTCCTTACAGTATGGGTTTTCCACAACCTCGGTCATCCTCCATATCACGAATCCTGGCTCTCCTCCAGATTTCCATTTTAAGTTTGGCTTTTACCCAGCTACCACCTTTTCAGGCAGGACAGGGGCAAGTGTGGTGGTATCTATTTCACCACAGCCTCCTGCACAATCACTCAGAGACTCGCCTTCCTCCCACCCTCCCACTAGTATCTTCCTGCCAAACTTTCCTTCCCTCTCCACCTTACCCACTGGAGTTTTCTATGCATCACCAAAACTCACTCCCTTCTCTCCAGCTGACTCGTTTACTCACTTCTCACTCTTCTTTCAGTGGACTGCCCTCCTTGGGGACTTAAAATGGCTTTCCCTGCCTCCAGGCTCACCTCCCTCAGACAGAGTCCCTAAATCTCTCTCAACTCATTAATGAGCCCACCCGGCTCAGTCCACACTCCACAAACCACACCCTTCTGGGCTGCGTTCTCCTCACACCCACACCACATCGCTGCATCAGGTATACTACAATATGCTTTAGAAACATAGAAATAGACTTTGACAAGCAGATAAGGAACCGCTTGGCTCATCTAGTCTGCCCATTTCCCTACCCTAATGGATAAGCTGCAGATCCTAGTTAACCCACAGCCTATTTCTTCCTACCCCCCACAAGAACTGCCTTATGTCTGTCCCATGCATTCTTGAATTCTTCCAGTTTTAGACCCACAACCTCAGAAGCGGTTCCATGCATCACCACCCTCTCTGAAAAAATACTTCCGCACATTTGCCCTAGAGCCACCCCCTCTATCTTCAAATTGTGTCCCCTTGCTCTTGCACATCTCTTTTATGAAGATGCCACCCTCTTGGACTTGGTTGATTCCACTGAGGTACTTAGACGTTTCTATCATGTCCCCTCTCCTCCTTTCCTCAAGGGTATACATATTAAGCTCCTTTAGTCTCTCCTCATATGGCTTCTCTTGCAGACCCTGCACCATTTTAGTTGCCCTCCTCTGGACTGCCTCTATCCGGTCTATGTCCTTGCAGAGATGGTGTCTCCAGAACTGGACGCAGTACTCCAGATGGGGTCTCACCAACTGTCTGTACAGAGGGATAACAACTTCCCGTTTCTGCTGGTGATGCCTCTCCCTATACATCCCAGTATCCCCCAGCCCTCCCTACTGCCTTCTCACATTGCTTACGAACTTTAGGGTAATCTGTATGATTACTGTAGGTCTCTCTCCATTTTGTTGTTACTATCTCCTCCCTATTCTGTAATCTTCCCTGGGTTTTGTTTCCCAGGTGCATTATTTTGCACTTCTTTGCATTGAATCAAGCTGCCATACTTCTGACCATTCCTCCAACCTTGCCAAGTCCCTTCTCATCCTTTCCACACCTCCTTGTGTATCAACCCTGTTGTAGATCTTTGTATCATCTGCAAACAGGCATGCTTTCCTTCCAATCCCTCTGCAATGTCACTTATAAAGACACAAAAAGGACTGGACCCAGTACTGAACCCTCTGGTACCCACTAGTAACCCCTCTTTCTTCAGAGTGGACTCCATTTACAATTACCTTCTGTGTCCTGTTATCCAGCCAATGTTTTACCCGCTACCACCCTGGGACCCCTCCCAGGCTGGTTAATTGATTATTAATCTTTTGTGTGGGACTGTGTCAAATGCCTCGCTAAAGTCTAGATAGGCCATGTCCACAGCCCCTCCCTGGTCTACTACTTTGGTCACCCAGTCAAAGAAATCAATTTGATTAGTCTGACATGACCTTCCGCTGTGAACCCATGCTGCCTTGGGTCCTGTGCCCCACTTTCCTCTAGGTAGTCAACAATTCTTTCCTTCGAAGTGATTCCACCCTTTCCTACCACAGAGGTCAAACTGACAGGTCTGTAGTTTCCTGCCTCTGTCTTGCTCCCACTTTTGTGAAGGGAATCACATCTGCCTTCCTTCCTTCAGTCCTCAGGTACCACACCATCCTCCCATGATTTGTTAAAAGGGTAGTCAGTGGTGTCACTAATTCTCCCATAATTTTTTAGAATTCGGGTGAATTCCATCAGGCTCCATTGCTTTGTCCACCTTCAGTTTTAGGAATTCTTTTCAGAACCCTTTCTTCTGTGAAAGGACTGGGATCAACCCCTATCCAGAGTGCTTCTGTTAATTGGATTAGGCACCTCCTCCTCCTCTTGTGAATACTGAGCAGAAGTGTGTGTTCAGTATCCCTGCTTTTCACTGTCCTCTCTGCCCACCCACCGTCCTTTCTATTCAGCCTCACTAGCCCTCCCTTTGTCTTTCTACACTCCCTAATTGCCTATAAAGGTTTTATCCTCCTTCTTAACTTGAGTTGGCTATCTTTTCCTCAGTTTGGGCCTTTGCTATTATGACTTCCCTCCTGCTTCCTTCTGCCTTAACTGGTACAGTTCTCTGTCCTGCTCCTTTTGAGTTTCCTTATACTTCCTAAATGCTATCTGTTTCTCCTAACATTCCCCGCCACATCTTCCGAGAACCATAGTGGCTTTTTTCTTTCATTTGATTTATTTCCTTCACACAAGGCTTGTTGCCTCTGTGATGGCAGTTTGATGATTCACCATTGTTGCTCCACCCTTCCTTCTAGCCTGTTTGCTAGTACTTTTCTAAGGCACTCTCCCATCTTACCAAAGCCAGCCTCCTGAAGTCCAGTACCCCTCACTTTTGTATGGCTTGACTCTGCAGCTGAGTTCATCGTGAACCACACTGTTTGGTGGTCACTTGTTCCCAGATGGCTACCCACTTCTAGATCCGAGATCCTCTCGCTGTCCCCATTTGAGAGTATGAGGTTAAGACTGCTCCCTCATGAGTGGGTTCCAAAATTAGCTGTCTGAGGCATGCCACCTGTAGGGCATCGAGAATGGCCCTGCTCTTTGATGTGGCTGCAGCAAAGTGCTCCAGTTAACATCTGGCATATTCAGGTCCCCATCAACAGTATCTCCCTTTCTCTGTCATTCTAAGGATGCCTTCTATCATATCCTTGTCCATTCCTCTCCTGACATGGGGTCTGTATACAACCCCTGCGGATAGTGGTGCCATTTCCAGTCTCTAAGGTGACACACAGTGCCTCCTCTCCTCCCTGTTTACTTTTTGTTCCTTTGCTTTTATCCCTTCCTTTACAGAGAGTACTCCTCCTCCCCTCTTCTGCCCTCCGTTTCTCTCCTGTAGGTTGTGTTACCCTGGCATGTTAACATCCAGTCATGGTTCTCTGTGTACCATGTTTCTGTGACTGCTTCGATATCCAAACATCCTCTTCCATCAAGACCACAAGTTCAGTTAGCTTGTTGCCCAGACTCTGGCGTTGGTACTCATTACCCTCCATTTCTTGATGACCTTACCCCTTTTGCCCCATCCCTGTTCTTACTGCCTTGTTAGTTATTTTCTCCATTTACCCCTGCCCTTCTCCCTATCGACATCTCTATCTTGGTGTTTACCTGACTTACTACCCAGGTTTTTTTTCCTTTTTGAGGGGGCCTGGGATTCCTGCTCCTTTCAGTGACCAATGCAGACATTGTCAGGAAAGTCCGCCCCAGTACATGTGGTCTAGGTCCCGATAGTCGCTAAACAAAGACGCCTACTGCGCAACCTGTATGCAACAGATCGGACATGCATTCTCACCGCCCGACACAGATGTCACTCTCTCCTCTTCCACTTGATTTTTACTTTTGTCTGGGACAAACACACCCTCATCAGGAATCCAGGGTTAATTCTCCCCACCACCCCTGGATCACCCTTAATCTCACTGATCTCTGCAACACCACTGATCAAGCCTGGGCTCAGTTCTAATTATCTATCTGCCTGTCTGACTTCCCACTCCTACAGGGCACTTAGAAGTTCTTGCACAAAACTCATCCACACCACCAAATCCATCTACTTCAAGGTTTGCCTCCAGAATAATCTTAATTCTCCAGCCAAGTCCTGAAGGTGATCTGTGATCTCCTCCAGCCCAGTCTGTTCCCCAAGTCCTCGGGTAAATAGCTTACCAGTCCCTGACCCTTCCTCAGCTGCTGCTTAAGGATTTTTTTTTTTTTTTTAAACCGTGGTCTCCCCTCATCACCCTTTCCTAGCTTCTCTCCTCTCTGGGGTTTCATTTCTCTCCTGTCTCTACCTAGGAAACTCCACTTGCCCTTTCCTCATTTTACCAGTCCAAGTCTAACCCAGACACCTAGATCCCTAAATTCCTCCATATCTCAGCTCCTCCCATCCACCCCAGACACAACACATACATACACTCACCTTCCAACCTCTCCGTAACTATGCGCTATCCTCAGTCTTGGAAGCTGGCCAAAGTTCTACACCTTCCATAAAGGGACGCATCCCTCTCCCTCAGCAACTTCTCGGTCCTATCTCCCCTACCCGCTTCTTGCAAAGCTGCAAGAGAAATTGGTCTGCTCACAGCTCTCTAAACTTCCTCTTCCCATTCCAGTCTGGTTTTCAGAAGCACCATTCCACTGTCCCCCCCACCCACTCTGTTAACGACTCCACCCTCTCTGTGATGGATCCAGGGCACATCACGGTGGCCACTTTCCTCAATCTGGGAAAAGCCTTTCATTCGATGGTGCATCTGCTCTTCCCGGACAAGCGGAGTTTCGTTCCTACCTCTCGGCCATCAGCAGTCAGTACAAGAAGGTGGTGCCCTGTCCTTCACTCCCAATCCAGGCAGAGGTCTCTCTGGCCCCACTCTTTTCTATTTTTCTCAATGACCTCCTCTCTGCCTGTGCCAACTCAAATATCCCCATGCATGCAAATGACAATTCTCTACACTTCAGGCCTCTAATGACACTGTCAAGTCTCGCCCAGCAAGATTTCCACAATGTCGTTTCCAGGCCAAACAACTCCAGGTCAGCAACGAGTCCATGATCTTTGGATCCACAGAAACTGGCCAGGCTTGCTCCGGCCCCTTCTTTCACAACCATGGATGATCTCTCCTCTCAAGTGGTTCACTCCTTCCAGTACCTCAGTTGTGTGGCTTGACAGCAGGCTCGATTTCTCTGCCCCCACTGATGCCATCCATGATCCCCAAGTGGTTCACTCCTTCCAGTACCTCAGTGTGTGGCTTGACAGCAGGCTCGATTTCTCTGCCCCCACTGATGCCATCCATGATCCCCCCCCCAGTGGTTCCTCCTTCCAGTACCTCAGTGTGTGGCTTGACAGCAGGCTCGATTTCTCTGCCCCACTGATGCCATCCATGATCCCGAGTGGTTCACTCCTTCCAGTACCTCGGTGTGTGGCTTGACAGCAGGCTCGATTTCTCTGCCCCCACTGATGCCATCCATGATCCCCCTCAAGTGGTTCACTCCTTCCAGTACCTCGTGTGTGGCTTGACAGCAGGCTCGATTTCTCTGCCCCCACTGATGCCATCCATGATCCCCAAGTGGTTCACTCCTTCCAGTACCTCGGTGTGTGGCTTGACAGCAGGCTCGATTTCTCTGCCCCCACTGATGCCATCCATGATCCCCCCTCCCGAAGTGGTTCACTCCTTCCAGTACCTCAGTGTGTTGGCTGACCCCAGCAGGCTCGATTTCTCTGCCCACACTGATGCCATCCATGATCCCCGAAGTGGTTCCTCCTTCCAGTACCTCAGTGTGGTGACAGCGCTCGATTTCTCTGCCCCACTGATGCCATCCATGATCCCCCTCAAGTGGTTCACTCCTTCCAGTACCTCAGTGTGGCTTGACAGCAGGCTCGATTTCTCTGCCCCCACTGATGCCATCCATGATCCCCCCAAGTGGTTCACTCTTCCAGTACCTCGTGTGTGGCTTGACAGCAGGCTCGATTTCCTGCCCACACTGATGCCATCCATGATCCCCCCCTCAAGTGGTTCACTCCTTCCAGTACCTCAGTGTGTGGCTTGACAGCAGGCTCGATTTCTCTGCCCCCACTGATGCCATCCATGATCCCCCCAAGTGGTTCACTCCTTCCAGTACTCAGTGTGTGGCTTGACAGCAGGCTCGATTTCTCTGCCCACACTGATGCCATCCATGATCCCCTCCCAGGTGGTTCACTCCTTCCAGTACCTCAGTGTGTGGCTTGACAGCAGGCTCGATTTCTCTGCCCCCACTGATGCCATCCATGATCCCAAGTGGTTCCTCCTTCCAGTACCTCAGTGTGTGGCTTGACAGCAGGCTGATTTCTCTGCCCCCACTGATGCCATCCATGATCCCCCTCAGTGGTTCACTCCTTCCAGTACCTCGGTGTGTGGCTTGACAGCAGGCTCGATTTCCTGCCCCACTGATGCCATCCATGATCCCCCTCCCCCAAGTGGTTCACTCCTTCCAGTACCTCGTGTGTGGCTTGACAGCAGGCTCGATTTCTCTGCCCCCACTGATGCCATCCATGATCCCTCAAGTGGTTCACCCTTCCAGTACCTCAGTGTGTGGCTTGACAGCAGGCTCGATTTCTCTGCCCCCACTGATGCCATCCATGATCCCCCTCCTCAAGTGGTTCACTCCTTCCAGTACCTCAGTGTGTGGCTTGACAGCAGGCTCGATTTCTCTGCCCCCATGATGCCATCCATGATCCCCCTCCGAAGTGGTTCACTCCTTCCAGTACTCGGTGTGTGGCTTCTGACAGCAGGCCCCACTCTCTGCCCCCACTGATGCCATCCATGATCCCCCAAGTGGTTCACTCCTTCCAGTACTGTGTGGCTTGACAGCAGGCTCGATTTCTCTGCCCCCACTGATGCCATCCAGATCCTCAAGTGGTTCACCCTTCCAGTACTCAGTGTGTGGCTTGACAGCAGGCTCATTTCTCTGCCCACACTGATGCCATCCATGATTCCCCAGTGGTTCCTCCTTCCAGTACCTCGGTGTGTGGCTTGACAGCAGGCTCGATTTCTCTGTCCCCACTGTGCACCATCCATGGTCCCAAGTGGTTCACTCCTTCCAGTACCTCAGTGTGTGCTTGACAGCAGGCTCGATTTCTCTGCCCACACTGATGCCATCCATGATCCCCTCAAGTGGTTCACTCCTTCCAGTACCTCAGTGTGTGGCTTGACAGCAGGCTCGATTTCTCTGCCCCACTGATGCCATCCATGATCCCCACCAAGTGGTTCACTCCTTCCAGTACCTCGGTGTGTGGCTTGACAGCAGGCTCGATTTCTCTGCCCACACTGATGCCATCCATGACAAGCTCCACCCCAGGCTTGGCACCCTGTGCCATAATAAAGACTGCCAGTCCCCATGTCTGTCAGGAGCTTGTTACCAAAGGATGATCCCTGTCTTTGACCAAGCGGATGTGGTCTCAGTACCCCCTCTCCTCTTCCCTTGCCAGACTGGACACCCTTTGTAACGTCTTCTGTTTTACTACAAACTTACCCCTCTGCATTCACCACTATTCCTTCTACCTCCTCTCCAGCCTCTTCCTTCCCTCCCATTACCAGCGCCCACTGTGCATCTTTCTTCTTGAAATACTGATCTGAAGCACTAACTTCATACCCATCCACAATCATATCTTCCATTCCTCCTGCCTCATACTGCCCCTCACTCCACTGCTGGTCAGTCAGCCTTCTCCCATCGCCTTCCTCCCTCTGGAATCTCCTCCCCTCCTCCACCCATCTCTCACCCTCCCCAATCTCCTTTAGGCACCACCTAAACTCCAGCCCTCTCTCCTGCACCTGTCAGCCACCTACCTGACCCAAGCTTTTTCTCCTCCCCAATTAAGGTCCCTCGCTCTGGGGTTGGTTTATGATTCCTAGCTTTACCACTGATATCTTCAACCAGCTGTTACATTTTGCCTCAGGCTACAGTATGGTTTACTGTTCAAGACATCCACAATTGTTATTTTGCACTTCACCATGCTGCACTAACTTTGTTTTGCACTTTGTGTGGTATGCACCCCAGGTCTGCCTGACTGCATCCTCCCCCCCCTGGTTGCACCTGGAAACAAGTCTTGGCTCAGTGTGCCTTTCCCAGTTAATCTTCAAACAAATATACAATTATTTGTGCCTGAAGAAATAGCACATTTACTATAACAAAATCAAGCCCAATTAGAAATTCACATGCCAGAACTCTTGGGTGGGTGCAAATGACAACTGTGGAACTAACAGAAAAATAAATTAAATTATAGTAAGTCTTGCAGAATTTATTCCTGCTGTGTTGTTCCATGTGGTCACCGAGTTATTCCTACTTGCTGGGATGTAATGAACAATACCAACAGCCTCAGTGGAAGGGAAAGAATAGGATTCCAAATTCCATGATCTTTACACTGCCGCCTGCAGAACTTTGTGCTCAAAGACGCATTAGGAGACCTCAATAATCCATAGTATTTTGTGAATGCATTTACAGAGACCAAGTGCCTGCTTTGCACAATTCTGACATGAAGACTTCTGCTTTTTACGCCCTGAATGCTGCCAGACCACTGGCAGAATGTATCTGTCTACGCTGGTGGTTCAGTTTTACTGCCACAAGCCTTTGCACTGCATTCTCTGACCCATCTAGCCAAGGAGGCCTTGGAGGCCTTCTAACCTTTGTTACAGTGCCATACAGCACAGACTATCTGAATGACATTAGGATTCCGTACGTGTCTGTTCAGCAGTATCTATGCCCCCAAACCTATAAGTGTGTAGCCATTTCTCTCAATCACTGGGTGGCTTTGGACAAAAAGAGGAGAGTAATTTCTGATTAACATGAGAAGCTGAATGAATCTTTGATAGAAGGAAAAGTTAAGTGTAACGCAAGATCCTATCCTGGTGGAAAAACAAGACCGTCTCTACATGAGAACGCCTGGAGCTCACTAACCTTTCTCAAAGCAACAAGGTGGCAGGTCTTGATAGACAGGATATCTTCCAGGACCTGTGACAACAGGTCAAAGTATTAGTTATAATGTAAAGGGTTGCCTTATCTAGTTCTATTCCTCTTTCTACCTCATTAGCATTGTGACCCGACATACTGTGATGTCACAAGTAACCAATTTTGCTGCAGCTAACTGGATCTCCTTGGTCAACTGTGATGTCACAAACCATGAGGTCTCAGGGTTGATGTACGGTATCAGGAGGAACAGAAATTAAAATTACTTACTCACCATCATTACTGATCTTCCAGAATACCTTCACCATTTATTCACACTTATGAGTCTAAGCCAGAGGCACCAGAACCCAGCGGAGCAAACTCTTTAGCAGCCTAGGGGCCCAACGTCAGTGCCAGTGCTGCCCACAAGACAGACCCTTGACATCACACAAGCACTGACGCCAGCCCCTACCTTCCCCACTTCTGTTAGCCAGGATAGAAGCTAGTGGACAAGAAAAAAGAGGGCTACAGAGTCCTAGCCCAAAGGGCAGAAAAAGACTTAGGATATAAAATCATAAAATAATAAAACCCGACTGCCAACTTAGAGAAACTAAGGGACGAATCTAAATGGCACACGGTAGCCAGTGCAAGAGCCAGAGCCTAACAACCACCTGGACAGGAAGGTGGAGAGGCAACAGCCCTGGTATATAGCTCCACCTGGTCTAAGATAGATCTGGAAGGATCTCTTGAGGATAGATGGCAGAAGCCAAATTAGGGGAGGGTCTTGTGCTTGCAGAGGACAAGGACCCAGGAGCAAAAACAAAATCCACAAGACAGCAGAAACTAACAGCACTGCTGATATCCTTGGGCCACTCCAGAGTGTGAAGAGAAAGGAAAGAAAAGACCCAACATCTAGGTCTGTGGCAGTAGACATCCCATCCGGATTTCAGCAAGGCCTTTGACCAGTGCCCCACAACAGGTTGATCAAGAAGTTGCTGGGTCGCGGTTGGAGTAAAGTTGGGCTGGGATGGGTGGGAAAACCGCTCAGGGACAGAACCCAGAGGGTGGTTGTGTGTGTGTGGGGGGCAGTTATCTGGCACCAGAGAAGTAATCAGTGGGGACCCTCAGGGCTCAGTGCTGGGGCCGTGTTGTTCAATGTCTTCATCAATGACATTGGGGATGGCATGAAGGGGACAATGTGCCTATTCGGGAATGACACCAGGCTCTGTGGGAGAGTGGACACAGCTGAAAGGATACAGGACTTGCAGGAAGATCTGGAAAAGCTAGGGAGGTGGTCCAGTATCTGGCAGCTGGCTTCAATGCCAAGGAATGCAAAGTTATGCATATTGGAGACAAGAATCCCAAGGCGAAGTTACTACCTGGATGGAGCCTGAGTATCTGCATCAGAGAAGTAAAAGGACCTGGGAGTAATGATCACTAGTGCCCTGAAGCACTCCACACAGCGCAACAAAGCAGCAGCAAAGGCAAACAAGACGCTGGGATGCATATCTAGGGGGATCAGAAGTAGGATAGGGAGGATATACTGCCCTTGTACAGGTCACTGGTAAGGCCACATCTAGGACACGGAGTTCAGTACTGGTGCCCACACCTCAAAAATGGCATTAACCTGTTGGAAAAGGGCCAGAGGAGGCTACAAAGATGACAGCAGGTCAGCAGGGTAAGACATATGAGGAGAGATTGAGGGCACTGAACATGTACTCCCTGAAGACAGGAGAGAAAGAGAGGAAGGGGGACATGACAGACCATCAAGTACTTGAAAGGGATAAATAAGGTTAGTAAGGACAGTCTCTTTAAGCTGAGTGGCAACCATAACACGAGGGGGCACAGTCTTAAGCTAGAGGGTGGGAGGTTTAGGAGGAGATCAGGAAGCACTTCTTCACAGAGGGTTGGTGGACACTTGGATGCGCTGCCAGAAGAGGCCATCTCGTTGAAGACAGTAGGCAGCTTTAAGAGAGTCTGGGATAGGCATGGGGAAAGTAAGGATCATGGGTAGGGAGGATGGGAGAGTGGGGAGGGAGGCAGGGACAAGCTGTGGACCCTGCAATACAAGCAGACTTGATAGACCAAATGGCGTTTCTGCTGGCTAGCCGTTATGTTAGTAAGCAGCTAGACAGGCTAAAAAAAAAAAAAAAATGGGACACCCTCTAGGACAATGGAGGTGAAGGCTGTGCCTAGTAGCAAGGCCATGCTATCAGTGGCAGAGACTGGAGGATCTGCAGAGCTGAAACACAGGCACTCCATCATTAGGAGTAACAGCTAACCTCCTCAGAGGGAAGAGAAAGGACAGAAGAGTGCATACAAAACATGCAAAAGCCCTTTTTTTCTTTTTGAAAACGGAGACTCCACACACCCTGTTTTTGAAAGGGCAAGAGAGCTCAATTTCAACTAGGAAGACAGGGCTGTCCTTTCAAGGGAGAGGAGAGCCCTGAAGGAGTGGGAAGAAGATGCCAAGTGCCCAATCCAGGCTGAGCTGCCCAGAGGTCCCAACGGTTACTGGATCAGGAGAAGGTGGAGGCTGTGTGAATAAATGGCGAGGGTATTCTGGAAGATCAACAATTACAAGGAGTGCGTGATTTGTACATCTTCCAAGAATCAATCTTGACCATTTATTCCCACTTATGGGTCAGAGTACCAAGCTTTCCCCATAAATGGGGACAAGTTAGCTCACCGGGGAGGGGACATTTCACTCAGCCCTCTGTGAAGATTAACCACAGGAGGCAAGGACTCCTTACAGGTCTGGCAAGATCAAAGACTGGTATGGGCAGACGGAGGCCCCATGGCCTGGGAGCAGGAGGGCACCCCAACAACTTCCACCTAACCCTGCAGAAGAAATGAGTCCCTGGTAGTGTGAGTTGACCACCCCATGCCAGGCTAGGGGTACCAACCAGGAGAGGAAGCCATGCCATCCGCCAAATGCAGACGGCAGTTTCCATCGATCTGCAGTTACCTCACTGGTGTCATGAGACACCTCACTTGCTGCCTCACCAGCTCCAGGTCCTGGGAGGAAAGTCGAATGGCCTGGCTGCTTGCCTCACAATCTAGCATGAACACCAAGAGTTGACTCAGTGTCAACCACAGGTGCTTGCTGCAAGCTGCCTGATGTGCAGAGATGCACGCCATGGTGCACTGCCACAAAACTCCCTGCCCCAAGCATCGATCTCAGCAATGCTGGTGTTCTTGAAAGCGGGGGACGCAGCCTGCACCAGGCGCCTAGGACCAGGGAGGGTCTGTAGCACCAGAATCCCGAGGTGGAATGAGAGACAGAACATGGAGACCCTGTTGGAGTGCACTACCTGTGCTGGATGTCCCTAGGGGCTGGAGAAGGGGCAAAGGGACTGAGCCAGACGCTCCTGGACACCTCCTAAACTGTTAGGGCCATGGAGGGATGACAGTACTGTTACTGCTGTATTCTCAGAGGAATGACAACTAACCATGACAGCAATACTGACTTTTAAAATGGTGAAAGCCTGCCTCCTGCATCATCTCCGATAGAACTGCTAGTACCGAGTATGGCTCCTGCATCATCTCCGATATGAAAGTACAGTTACGTAAGAACTTACCGTAACAGTAGATCTTCGAGAACAGCTCTTGCAGCAGGTAACACCATTAGGACTGAAGCCGGCAGGCGTCAGGACCCACGGAAAATTCTAGCTAGCTATTCTTCAGCGGAGACTCCCCCTGACGCCGGTCCCACCTCCGACGCCAGGCGAGTGTATATAAGGGGCGGTCCCGCCCAGATTCCCCAGTTCTCCGCCGGAGACGCCCGCCGCAGGAGACATCAGAATGGGAGACCGAGGATCCACCATCAGAAGACAAAGAGGTATAAGTCCAGTTAAAGGCTCGAAAAGCCATGCCTCCTCCAAGGGGAAGGTGGGAGGAGGATTGCTGCAAGAGCTGTTCTCGAAGATCTACTGTTACGTAAGTTCTTACGTAACTGTACTATCTTACTCGAGATACAGCTCTTGCAGCAGGTAACACTATTAGGACTGATTTCCAAGCAGTGTCGCTTGCAAACACCTGGGAGGAGGAAACTGAAGGCTCATTCCAAGTCCTGGTTCTAGGGACAGGAGACCCTGTAGCACGCCAGGCCGAAGCGGCCTCTTCACCGTGAAGCTGTCCAGGCTATAATGCCTGATAAAGGTATGTACAGAGCTCCAAGTGGCTGCAGCACAAATGGCAGAAGTGGAGACGCTTCAAGTGTTGCAAGGAGGTGGCCACTCCCTAGTGGAATGGCCCCAGACTGATCCCGGAGGGCTTCTTTTGATATCATAGCAGTATGATATGCACTGGACAAGCCAGCAGAAAGGACTGTTTCGATACTGGCTGGCCCATCATCCTTTCAGTAAAGGAAACAAAAGCTGCTCCGACTTCTCGAAGCTACCTAGTCCTGCTTAGGCAGTACCTTAAGCTGCCGTGAACATCCAGGGTGTGGAGCAGCACCTCTCCTCTATTAGAATAATTAGGAAGTAGACTGGCAGGTCAATGTCCTGATTGAGAGGAGTGTGGAGACCACCTTAGGCAGGAACTTAGGGTTCGTCCTCAGGGAAACTCTGTCCTGGTGAAAACCAAATAAGGTTCCTTACACATGAGAGCCTAGGCTCGAGAAACTCTTCTCGCTGGCTAACAGCAACTAAAATAACGCTTTCCACGACAGAAACACGAGCTTGCAATCTCGTGCAGGTTCGGGGCGGAGCTGTTCCAGGACTAAGAGTATATCCCACGGAGGCACAGGGTCCTTAATGGGAGGCCTAAGATGCAACACCCTCTCAGGAACTCCCGACAGGCATCTAATTGTGCCACAGTGCGCTGTCCCACCGGAAGGTGATAAGAAGAGATAGCACAGAGGTGCACCTTAATAGAGAAGTGGGTGAGACCCGAACGGAAAAGGAGAGCAGGTACTCTAACACCGCCTCACTGGACAACTTAGAAGGGAAATGTCGCGTGCTGCACCATAAACAAATACGGCGCCATTTCATGGCGATGTTGCATGTTAGCGGCTTTCTGGCTGTGGAAAGGACTTCACCACCTCCTGCGAGACCCGTGTCGCAAATGGCTATGTCTCTAGGAGCCATGCATGCAGGTTCAGAGAGCGTAAGTCCAGGTGGACCAGAGAACCCTCCTCCTGAGACAAGAGATGGGAGCTGAACGGCAACGGAAGCGGAGGTTCCCGGATAGCTGCATTAGCAAAGGGAACCAGATCTGTCTGGGCCAAAGGGGCCACCAGGATCATTGTTGCATGCTCCCGCGCAGTTTGAGAAGAACCTCTGGATCAACGGGAAGGGAGGGAAAGCGTAGAGGAATCTGTCCGCCCAGGAGAGGGACAACGCGCCTCGCCAGAAAACACCAGGCCCTGGATCTAGCGAGCAAAAATTAGGCAGTTTTTGCTGGATGGGGAAGCGTAACAAGTCCAATTCTGGAGTTCCCCATCAAGAAACAGATCCGCTGCTACCCTCCTGAAGAAGTTCCCACTCATGGACTCTGGCCTGGGAATCCACTCAGGCCGCCTCTGATTGTATTGTCCACCCCGGGAACATGTACTGTGATCAGGTTCGCACCGTGTCGGATTACCCAATCCCACACCCTCATAGCCTCCCTGCAAAGGGGTAAGAGTGGCGTCCTTGTTTGTTGAAGTAATACATCACCGCCGTGTTGTCTGTCTGAAGCAGGAGAGTACTCAGCGGGATCTCTGACTGGAATGCCTGCAGGGCATAAAGGACCGCCTCATCTCTAGGACGTTGATATGGAGGTGAGCCTCCTGAGGGGTCCACGCTCCCTGGGACTTCACCCCATCCAGGTGTGCTCCCCAGCCTAGTCCTGAGGCGCCTGTGGTGAGTATTACCCGAGGATGGCGCTATAAACGGACGACCCGTAGAGAGTGTCCCTGGGTCTAGCTATCATTGCCAGTCTCGAATCACAGCGCTTGTGATTCTGACCGATGCTGCATGTGGTCTTTGCCTTTGGTCCCATTGCACCCTGAGCATCCACTGAGTTACCCGCATGTGGAGCCTTGCAAAGGGACGGTCGGAATGGCCGCAGCCATGTGTCCGAGCAGGCGAAGGACCCACCTGGCTGGGACAGTCTCTTTCGACGAAAGATCCCTGATAAGGATCTGATGCGCTCCGCCTGTCGCCTGGAAGAAACGCTCTTCCTGAACGGTGTCCAGAACTGCGCCAATGAACTGCAGCTTCTGTGACGGTACCAGGAGAGACGCCCGTGGTTGATTAAGATGCCCAGAGACCGAAACAGGTCCTGGGTACTCGGATCGCTAGTAACAACGCCTCTGGAGGCGCCATGAGAAGCCAATCATCCAGGTACGAAACACATAATGGCCCTGTCTCCTTAGAGACGCCGCCACGACTGCCATGCATTTGGTAAAGACCCTGGTGCCGGCGACAGCCCGAATGGAAGGGCTTGGAACTGAAGATGGTGGCTAAGAAACTCGAGTGCCGGAACCACCTGTGCGCTTGAGCTATAGGGATGTGCAGGTATGCGCCCTGCATGTCTAGAGACGCTAAAGGCGCCCTGCTTCAGCATGGGAATAAGACCCGAAGAGTCACCATGCGGAATCTTTTGTAGGCGACCGACAAATTGAGGTCGCTGAGGTCCAGAATCGGACGGAGGTCCCCTGTTTTCTTTGGAACCAGGAAGAAGTGGAATAGTATCCATGTCCTCTCTGGTTCTCTGGGACGACTTTATCGCCTCCTTTGCAGAAGCGCGAGTACTTCTTGTCTGATCAATGACTTGTGCTGACCAGAGTACCGGAGAGCAGACAAGGCCTCGAGGGTGGCTTTTCCGCGAATTCTATAAAGTGGCCTCTTCCCAATTCTGGAGAACCCACCTGTCGGTGGTTATAGACTGCCATCCTGGCAGGAAATTAGCAATGCGACCCCGACCATGAAATCCCGTTGATCCTGAGGGCGGGGCCGAAAGGAGTCAGGCTGTGGCAGCTGAGGTCCCGCTGGCTGGGCCGGCTTAGGAGTGCGCTGGCCTCGACCTGCGGGTTGTTTTTCCTGGCTCTCTGAAACCGAAGCCCTCTGTTGTGGAACGGGCGGACTGTTGTCTCTGTGTTCGTCCACTAAATTGGCTTTGGTTCCTACGAAAGGAACTAAGCTTGGGTCGGTACATGGCCTGAACTAACCTCACCGCCTTCCCGCCTCTTGGAGATTGGTAATTATCTTCTCGGAGGATTTACCAAATAAAACTTCCCCTCGAATGGGGCGTCATGATGTTTTTCTGGACGTCCGTAAACCGGAGACACGACCCAAGAGTGCCTCCGGAGGCATACGCCTGAAGCTGCTGCTTGGGGCCAAGGAGTCCGCTGGAGTCGCATATGGCTCGTAGAGCACTTGGGTTCCCACGTCCGAACCTGCACGGAGGAGCTGCAACATCTCCTCCTTCTGCTCACCTTCTGGCAATTCTCAGCCGCATCCAGACCCTGCTCCCACAGGGCATTTTGGAACTGCACCATGTGGGTCAAATAATTAGGGATCTGATGGCGCAGGTAGCGGAAGCATACGGCGCCTACCCATGGCGCCCAGCTGCTTGGACTCTGGGTCCAGTGGCAGGGTGCTCAAATGTTGCAGTCTCTGGGACCAGTCATGAGAGGCTGTTATGACCAGAGAGTCGGCCTGAGAATGCTGGAGTCAAGTACTGGTCTTCCCTTAGAGCCTTGTACAGGCGGTCAGCTTTCTTCGGCATCGCCGGAGTGAATGTGGACGCTTCCACGCCTGCCTTGGTGACGCCCACGAAAGTGTCTACCAAGGGTGGCACCACCACAGGCTTGGTGTCCTTCTGCCGAAGATATTTCGCATGAGCCTTCAGGGTCTAACTCTTCCGATCCCATCCCATGTTCTCTTGGATGTGTCTCATGATATCCGAGAACGAAGGGTCATCCGGAGGAAACTTTGGAAGCTCACGGGTCCGGAGAAGGGCTGGAGAGAGGAGATGGGGATCTGGATGATGAAAACTCTGATCCGTGTCCTCCGCCGGCGCAACGGCGGCGCCTTCTGGGTTTCTTAGGGCTGGGTGACCTAGAAGAGGATCTGGACGGAGGTCTCCTTGTCTGGTCTCCCTTGAGGGTCCTGAGCTCCGGGAGGAGGTAACCGCCTGCAGACCCAGATGGAGAAGGGGCGAGGAACCGGAGTAACCGGTGTAGGAGGAGGTGGGAGCGGAGGTGGAGTGGGGACCGTGTCCTTTTGATGGTATCCCACCAGCAAGTGAAAGCTCCTTCACCTCTGAAAGAAAGTCCCGACGACGGACCGGGCGCCGTGGTCAGTCGTCGGGTCCCGGGCGCCGGCCCACAGGGACTCGGGTTGCGGAGAGGGTTCCTGGGAGTCTCAACAGGACCAGGGTCGCCTGTCTGGTCCTCGGGCTGAGTCAACCTCCTCAGTGATGGTCTCCTGACCGACATCGCTCGGAGGCGTCGGGGTCCTCTTCTCAATTGGTGCGGGCGCCAGTCCTCTACCGCGCCCGGTGATGAGTTGGTTTGGCCGATGACGTCTTCTGACAGACGACGCTCTGGGACCTGTGGCGAGAGGCCGACGCCGGGCGAACCGCCGGGTCCAACGGCCTCTTAAGTGAGGTGAGCTCCTTGGTCTTCCGCTGGGGAGGAGGAGGCAAGGAGGCGGACCTGACGCCGGGTTCAGAATGGCGGGAACCCGACTTGTGGTGATGGTGACATCCCCTGACTTAGCCAGGGCCTTGGAGAACGAGGAAGGCCTGGGAGTCTGGCCTGAGAAGAGGAGCCTGAAGATTTTCTCACCGCAGTGGGGGGGAGGCCGAGGAGCTGGCCCGGGAAGGAGAGCGGTCGACCTGGAGCCGAGCTGCGCTGGTCAGAGGCCCTAGACGGGACCTGGAGGGCCTTTTCTCTATGCTTCTCAGAATGCTTGCGGCCTTCTGCGAAGAATCCCCCTGGAAGCCATGGTCTTGAGTTGTTCTCGAGCAGGAATGCCTGTAGGGCCTTCTAGCGACGGATCCGGTTCTGCTGTTGAAACCCTGCCAAAGGTGCAGGACCGGTGTCGTGGTCTGGGCCTAGGCACCGGACACAGGCAGAGTGCGGATCCTTGAATGGAATCTGCTTCCCACAGGCGACTTCGAGGAGTGACCAGAGGTTGGAGAGGACATCAGAGAAAAGCTGAGCAGAGAACGAATTTCCCGTAGGAAAACACTTTACCAGCGTCAGCGCACTAGAAACTGAACCGAAAGGTCGAGACATGCAAGTCGACGGCGGAAAGAACTGGGGAATTCAAGGGACCGCCTTATATACTACGCCTGGACGGAGGCAGGACCGACGCTGGGTCGGTCCCGCTGAAGATAGCTAGCTAGAATTTTTTCAGGGGTCCTGACGCCTGCCAGCTTCAGTCCCAATGGTGTTACCTGCTGCAAGAGCTGTATCTCAAGTAAGATCTGCTAGTACCAAAAGTATAGCTCCTGCATCATCTCTCACAGAAACTGCTAGTACCGAGTATGGCTCCTGCATCATCTCTGAAAGGAACTGCTAGTGCCATGAGTACTGCTCCTACATCATCTGCGATAGGAACTGCTGGTACAGAGATGACTGCTCCTCCATCATCTCAGACAGGAACTGCTAGCACCAAGAGTACGCTCCTGCATCATCTCTCACAGAAACTGCTAGTACTGAGAGTACAGCTCCTGCATCATCTCTCACAGAAACTGCTAGTACTGAGAGTACAGCTCCTGCATCATCTCGACAGAAACTGCTAGCACCGACAGTATGGCTCCTGCATCATCTCCGACAGGAACTGCTAGCACCGACAGTATGGCTCCTGCATCTTCTCCGACAGGAACTGCTAGCGCCGAGAGTATGGCTCCTGCATCTTCTCAGACAGGAACTGCTAGCGCCGAGTATGGCTCCTGCATCTTCTCAGACAGGAACTGCTAGTACCAAGAGTACTGCTCCTGCATCATCTCAGACAGGAACTGCTAGCGCCAGAGTATGGCTCCTGCATCTTCTCCGACAGGAACTGCTAGCCGAGAGTATGGCTCCTGCATCTTCTCAGACAGGAACTGCTAGCCGAGAGTATGGCTCCTGCATCTTCTCCGACAGGAACTGCTAGTACCAAAATGCGGCTCCTGCATCATCTCAGACAGGAACTGCTAGCGCCAAAAGTACGGCTCCTGCATCTTCTCCGACAGGAACTGCTTGCGCCTGAGTCACGGCTCCTGCATCTTCTCCGACAGGAACTGCTAGGCGCCGAGTATTGCTCCTGCATCTTCTCCGACAGGAACTGCTAGTACCAAGAGTACGGCTCCTGCATCATCTCGAGACAGGAACTGCTAATACGAGAGTACGGCTCCTGCATCATCTCCGATAGGAACTGCTAGTACCGAGGACTACGGCTCCTGCATCATCTCAGACAGGAACTGCTGGCACAGAGTATGGCTCCTGCATCATCTCCGACAGGAACTGCTAATACTGAGAGTACGGCTCCTGCATCACCTCCAATAGGAACTGCTAGTACGAGAGTATTGCATCTGCATCATCTCCAATCGAAACTGCTAGTACCGAGATACGGCTCCTGCATCATCTCCGATAGGGAACTGCTAGTACCGAGAGTATTCTGCATCATCTCCAATAGGAACTGCTAGTACCAAGAGTACTGATCCTGCATCATCTGCATAGGAACTGCTAGTACCGAGAGTATAGCTCCTGCATCATCTCCAATAGGAACTGCTAGTACCGAGTATAGCTCCTGCATCATCTCTCACAGGAACTGCTAGTACAGAGTACTGATCCTGCAACATCTGCAAAAGGAACTGCTAGAACTAAGAGTATTATGTGTCAGAAGAAAGATGGACTGAAAATCCTCATCCTCAGAGGAGGAGTCGAATCAAGGCCTTGTGGCACCGCGAGACCACAAGGCCTAAAAATAGCCTGATGAGCTCAGAGATGAAATTAGTGTAACACACCAGCCTCTGACATGGTATCATAGGCCCAAGAGGACCAGAAATAAATTTGGGGAGACAAGAGGAGGAGGAGGATGACAGTCATGGGTAACCAGGCCAAGTACTCCGCCAGGGCTGTGAGAACGCTAAGTGACCGCTACAGAGGAATACCTAGAAACCCACCCATCTTTGAATGACCAACATCTGTGGACCTGTGTAGATGGTGCCCTCTGGAAACCCACAGGCAGAACAGCAGAGCTGTGCACTTCCCACAGGACAACCCCGGTCCCCACAAGTGACAGGGTAGATGGTTCCAGAGAGAAGCCAGGCCCAGAACTAGCACTAAGACCCCCAGAGTTTCCACAACCTCTGGGCAAAGGGCCCAGTGCCCTGCCTTCATCTCCTCACCCGTGCTAATTCTGCCGCCTGGCTAAACCCAGACTCTAGGACCACCAAAGTGTTAAAATGGTTTGAAAATTACTCACTGCAGTAATCTTCTTTCTTCCAAGGGGTCCTTTAGCATCAGTAACGTTTTGAACTTGGCTGGCTAGGTGCAGCTGCCCCAGTGTGCCTTTAAGAGAATTTAAATGAGCTTAGGCCAAGCCAATCAAAAGACAGGAAGGGGTATGAGCTGAGGAGAGCTGTTGAAGGCTTCAGAATTTTTCGAGGAAAACAGGCAAATGCCCCAAAAAGAAGCAACAGGATTCAAAAAACATGCAAATGTCCACAAAAGTGGAAACAGAAACAACAGCAACACGAGCTAAAACTCATCAATAAGAAACTCCAAATTCAGTAAAAAGTGACAAGAGCCCTTCTCCGACAGGTGAACTGGGGAGGAAGGGTGGAGCTTACTGATACTAATGGACCCTTGGAAGAAAGAAGATTACAGGCGGTAACTATTTCTTCTTACCCCAGGAGACCTTTAGCATCAGTAACTTTTTTGCAGACTACCGAGCAGTACCAAGTGGGAGGTGGCCAGAGAACCTACTTAGGACAGAGGCTCCTGCAGAATTGCCCTGCCAAATTTGGCATCACATCTGGTCTGCACATCCAAACTGTTGTGCTTCACAAGTGTGCACATATTTCCAGGTAGCTGCTTTGGAGACATCCAGTAGGGGAATGTCCCTTGCTGCTGCAAGCGAGGCTGCAGTGCCTCTGTGGAGTGGGCCCTGAGCCCACTGGAGGTCTGTGACCAGCTTCTCATAGCAGAATCTAATACAAGAGACCAACCAATGAGAAATAGTTCTCTTGGTAGCTGGTCTTCCTCTGCCTACATCCCTGTGGGTGAGGAACAACTGAGTAGAAGAGCCACTGGACTGTTTAGTATGCTCTAGGTAGTGAAAGATGGCTCTTTTGACATCCAAGCTGTGGAGCTTTTGCTCGCCAGGAGTGGATGGCTCAGTAAGAAAACAAGCAGAGTAATGGCTGGTTCAAGTGAAACTCTGAAACCACCTTTGGCAGAAATTTCCTATTTGTCCTGAGCTCAACTTTATCGTTGTGAGGGATGATGTAATTTGGCTTAGTGCACAGGGCCTGTAGCTTTGAAATCCTCCTGGCAGACATAATGGCTACCAGGAAAACTGTCTTCCAAGTTACAAACTTGATGTGCGCTGTGGACATAGGCTCGAAAGGTGGATTCATGAGCCCAGCTATGCAAAGGTTCAGGCAACAAGGAGGAACAGGTTCCCTGGTTGGAGGCTGGAGGTGCAAGAGGCCTTTGAAAAACTGTTTAAAAATGTCATAGAAAAAATGATTTTTCTTTCCCACTGACAGGTAGGCCAAAATTGCCGCCAGGTGTAGCTTGAGGGAAGATGGTTTCAAGCCTGACGCCTGTAAGTGTACCAGGTAGTCTAGCAGCCGAGGGTCTGAAGCTGATAGAGGTTCGACTTTTGCTCTTGCACCAGAAGCAATACCTTTTCCATTTGGCTGCATAAGACTTCTTAGTGTTCGTTATTTTAACTATCCTTAGTATCTTTAGGACCTGTTCAGAGTACTGTGAGGATGCAAATTCTAACTCCTCAAGAATCGGGCCTTGACAGGAAGAGAGTATGTCTGGGCACTGCACTCCCGTCCGAGGAAGGGTCAGCAGGGAGTGAGCTGGAGGAAGGTGAATGGGCCTGCTGCAGGACACAGAGAAGGAGAGGGTACCAGGCTTGCTTGGGCCAGTCTGGAGCCAATACAATCATCGATGCAGGCTGCTGTCTGAGTTTCAGCAAAACCCTGAATACCAGGGAAAGGGAGGAAATGCATATAGGAGCGTCTCTGACCAGTCCAGGTTCAGGGCATCCAGAGGAAATGTTCCCGAACTGGGGGTCTGCAACAGTACTGAGGAAGCTGAAAATTGAGAGCAGAGGCAAACAGATCCACGTCTGGTGTGCCCCACTGCCTGAACACTGTGGCTAGTACTTGCTTGCTCAGTGTCCATTCGCTCTGGCCTCGACTGATGCGCTTAGTGCATCCGCCAGAGTATTTAGTTTGCCTGAGGTGAACAGCAGAGAGCTGAATACCAGGGAGAATGCTAGAGACCAGAGCTTCAGAACTTCCAAACACAGTATTCCTGATCTGGTACCACCCTGCTTGTTTATGTAGAACATTACAGTGGTGGTGTTAACGACGCATTTGAACTGCCCGTCATCCTATGCTGGGAGCAAAAGCTCTGAGAGCTAGGAAGACTGCTCAGAGTTCCAAACATTAAGGTGCAACTGTGACTCTTCGGAGTCCAGTAGCCACTTACTGAGGCACTGTCCAAATGAGCTCCCAGCCCAAAAGAGAGGCATCTGTGGTGATCACCTTTAGGGAACAGGAGCTTGAAAAGGAACCCCTGCCTGCAAATTTGCAGGGTTCTTCCACCACAGCAAGTTTTGGAGGAACTGCTCCAACACAGGTAGCAACTTTGAAAATCTGTTGCTTCTCTGAGACCAGCGAGCTCTGAGGTAGGCTTGCAGGAGTCATCCTGTACTTGACCCCTGGGACTACTGCAGTCAGAGAGGCCATATGTCCCAAAAGTTTGAGGAATGTCTGGCTGTTCTTGGCTGTTCCCGAGGCAAAGAATCTGCCACTGAAAGGAAAAACAGGTTACTCACTTGCTGGCCATGTCCCTTTCCCTTTAAATCTTGCCAGAAGGTCTTCAAGCTGGCTCCTCCCACCCACCAGTGGTATAACCCTCAGCTCTGCCCCATGACGCGGATCTTAGCCGTTGGAAGCCAGGTTGTGCATCACAACCGGGAGGTCAGGTGGTCAGTGTGGATGAACATATACCACTCCGAGAACTACTGTTACAGGTGAGTAACCCATTTTTCTAGGGATGTGGATATGTTGTCCTTATCCACTCTTGTTGGCAGACTCTAGCAGTTCTCCAGGAGGAGGGTGGCAAGGTGCACACACCTAGTTTGGGAACAGAGACTGGAGAACTAAGGCCCCAAACCAGCATCCTGGCGTGGCGCAAGGTCGATGTGGTAATGGGTGATGAAGGTGTTCGCTGTTTTCCAGGTAGCAGCCCTGCAGATTTCCTGGATAGGGATGTCTCTGGAAGCAGCCACCAACGCAGCAGTATGGCGGGTAGAATGAGCCCTTAGCCTTACGGGACGCCTCCTACCTGCCAACCTATAGCAGAGATCAATGCATGATGTAATCCATCTGCCAATCGTCCACTCTGCTACAGGCCTGCCAGGTGCAGCTTCAGTGCAGGTGACAAACAGCTGGCGAACCTCTCCTGAACTTCTGCCATCTCTCCTTATAGTAGGAGACAGCATGTCTCATGTCCACAGTATGGAGCCTGTACTCAGCATTTGAGGTGTAGTTCGGGTAGAACACAGGCAGAGTCAACACCGATTAAAGTGAAACTTTGACACCACCTTCGGAGAATTTGGTGGGGGGACAACCTTGTCCCTGTGGAAGACCAGATAAGGAGACTCCACCGAGAGTGCCTGGAGCTCCCCAGTCCTTCTGGCAGACGTGACAGCCACCAGGAAGGCCGTCTTCCATGACAAGTGTGACATCTACCACTTGTGCATTGGTTCGAATAGGCTTGCCCATGAACTTTGCCAAAACCAGCAGTAAATCCCACAGAGGTGGAGGTTCACGAACGGAGGGGATATGTGATCGAGACCTTTGAAAAGCCGCCCGACCACCTTCTCTTCTGCCACCGCCTGCTGACCGGCCCGTGCCTGGTAAGCAGAGGTGGCTGGCAGGTGCAACTTAAGGGTCCAGGACCCCTCTGGACAGAGACCAAAGGTAGTCTAGAATGCTAGCCACAAGACAGAGGGTCAGGCCCTTGCACCAAATGGAAACCTTTTCCATTTGAAGGCATAGCACTTACTGGTCGACTACTTCCTAGATGCTTCCACTACTGTGAGTACATCTTCAGAGAGACCCAAAGCTTGGAACTCTAGCGCCAGGTACCAGGCTGTCGGGTGCAGAGACTGAAGATCCGGATGGAACACCTTCTCCTGACTGACAGATATTAGGTCCGGCATGCTGGAAGACGCCCGTGAGCCTGTTGCAGAGGAGACTGGATACTAAAACCATGGGGCCAGTCTGGGTTCAATAGATCACTCTGCGCCTTGTCCCTCCTCACCTTGAGAAGCACCCTGTGGATCAAGGGAAATGGGAGGAAGGCGCAGAAGAGGCCTGAGGTCCACAGCCTCGAAACATCCCCTGCAGCGATCCCCTGAGGGGGTGGGCGTGAAACAGCCTCAGCTTGGTGTTTTAGCTGAGGCACACAGGTCCACCATCGGTCTGCCCAATGGGAGATCAGGCTGTGAGCTACCTCTGGATGGAGAGGCCACTAATGGGATGTCTCGCCTATGCGGCTGAGAGCAGCCACCAGTTGATTTGAGGCTCCTGCCACATGGATGGCTAGGAGATCCGCCTCCCAGTCGACTAAAGAGTGTCCAGATGTGGGTGCTTCCTTGCACAACAGCTGGGAGTGCGTGCGCCCTGCCTGTTGAGGCAGTACATGGTCGTGGTACTGTCCACCTGGACTTGAACTACTTGACCTCAAAGCTGCTGAGTGAATGGACAAAGCCAGTCTTACAATATCAACCTGTTGGAGCTCAGAGTGGTATCAGGAATCCTCGGGGTCCAGAACCCGTGGGCCCTGCTGTTCCCCACGTGGGCTCCCAGCCAATGACAGAGGCATCAGTTGCGAGGGACGATCGTCGGCTCGGGTGGACAAATGGGATCCCTTCCTGCAACCAGTCTAGGACAGTCCACCACTGGAGAGCGTCCCACATCTTCTGTGTTACAGTGATCAGCTGGTCAAAAAGACCTAGGCGCTGAGTCCACTGGGCGGCCAGCCCCACTGAAGGGTGCATATGCCACCGGCCCAAACGGACCACGGTGGTGCAAGCTGCCATGTAGCTCAGAAGGCACAGAAAGTCCTAGGAGGGCACAAGTACCCAACAAGAAATGATTGGGCAAAGGAGGAGAGAACCTCCTCCTGTCTGTCAAAGCCATGCTCTGGCTCGGCAAGAGTCAAGCTCTGCCCGATGAAGCATATCGCCCGAGTAAGCACGAGCTCCGACTTAGCCTCGCTGATCAGGAGGCCAAGTTGAGAGCAGGTCTGAAGGGCCAGGTCCCTGAACCTCTCCACCTCTTGCTTTGTGGAACCTGCAAGAGCCAATCGTCGAGAAGGTACACTCTGACCCTCGGCGCCTGAGATGGGCTGCCACCACTGCAATGCATTTGGTGAAGACCCGTGGGGCGATGACAGGCCGAATGGCATGGCTCGAAATCTTAGAGTTTTCCCGTTGCTCTGAAGCGGAGGAACCGCTGGTGCGACGGATGGACTGGGACGTGACAGAACACGTCCTGGAGATCCAGTGAGCAGAACCATGTTTTGCCCCAGGGATGGTATGATCTGGGACAGAGTTACCATCCTGAAGGTGTGTGGCCTGAGATACTGATTCAGGTCATGCAGATCTAGAATGGTGCCAGCCCCCACCCCGGGACCAGGGAGTATCTGGGAGTGAACCCTGGGTTGACTAGAGGATCTGCCACTTGAACCACTGCTTCCTTGAGGAGCAGCTGGGCCATGTCGTGTCTCACAGCCGACCAAGTGTGGGCTGATACTGTCTCCTCCGCTGGGCCAGGCTCGACCGGGAGGGTACTGCTCAATTCCAGAGGCAAACCCTGGCTGACCACTTCTAAGACCCACCTGTCCATGGTAACAGCAGACCAAGCAGAAAGAAAGTGGCGGAGCCGACTCTCCCATGGGAGGACCCAGAGCTGTTGTGACAGGTATCCCATCACTGATCAGGCTTGGAGAAAGAGAGTCCAGGAACTGAACCCCAACCTCCCGGTCTGTGGGCTGGTGGAGGCCCAGACTTGGGCCGAGGCGCCAAGCCTGTGCCTGCTGTTGCTGCCCACCATGAAAGGAGGGCTGCTGGGCCGCAGGAGCAGGGTGCGAAAGGCTTTTCTTCTGCTTCTTGGCACCAAGGGCACTTTGAACATAAGTGGCTGAGTGCAAGGTGGCATTGGACTACTCGATTCGCTGAAGGTGACCATCCACACAGGGCGAAGAGATCGGTAACCAGGAAAAGAACATCAGTGAGTTTGTGCTGGGTATCCGCTGTAAAGATGGAAAGTCTCAGCCAAGCCCTCCGGCGTGAGGCAACCGCAGTTGCCACTGAGCGGGTGCAAGGGTACCCAAGGTCCAAGCCATCTGAAGCTGCTGCTTGGTAACAGCATGGCCCTGGTCCCGGACCTGCTTGACCGTAGTCTGAAGGTCTGCGGGGAGGTGGGGGAGAACTTCATCTAAGGAGCCCAACAGGGCATGAGAGAAGTGTGCCATGACGACGGTCAAGCTCGCCCGATAGAGGCCTAGAGAGGAGGCTGCATAGAACTTCCTGGCCGTTTGGTCCAGTTTTTTGGACTCCTTGCCCGAAGAGCTATCAGTATCAGCAGAGCTGCCTGTGCGTCTGAACACTGGGACAGTCACCAACCCCTCGGCCAAGGCGTGTTCAGTGAACACCAAGAGGGACTCAATGGGTACTGCATACTTGTGGGCCATCCGGACAGACAGCGCTGGGCAGGAGGCAGGATGCTGCGAAACTCCAAGGACAGGCCAACAATGGCTTCAGCCACAGGAAAAGCTTCCATGGGAGTATCCCTCTTTTAAGAACACCATCTGAGGGTACTCTGCTCTTTTCTGGACAGGCTCCAGGGCATCCCCTGAAATGACGAAGGGCCCTCCTCCTCTGTCGACAGACTCATCATCCCGAGGTGAAAGTGCAAGTTGGTGTCTTCTGTATCCGAAGAATCTGGATAGATCGGACTGCCACCAGGGTCCCCTACAACATGCCTGGGGCAATCAGGCGTAGGGTGACCGACAACCTACATGGGAGTCCCGGAACTGTCGAGAATCCTTCATAGAGCCCCTCCCAAAGACTGTTTAGGCGGTGATTCCACCACAAATCAGTGGAGAGCCCAATTCTGGCCGAACTGGAGTGGGTTTAGCCGGTTCCACGGGTGGGGAACCGATCTGACCAGTTCCAAGGAGTCTGCTTGGCCTGGGAGGGCCAAGTAATCGCCGGAGTAGAAACGCGTGACGGCTGCTGTCCAGACAGAATCAGCTGCTGCCACATTAAATCCTCGTAGCATCGATGGAGTTTCATGACCTCACCTCATCCGAGGAGGACGGTGGCGTCGCCTCCTTTGGGTCTTCGCGCCTTCCTCAGCCTGTTGGTCAATGGGGTCCTAGTTCTCGACCTCAGACTGGCTGATTCGGTCACTCAGGAGACACTGGGGAAAGCGGTGACTTGCTTGGATCCAGAACCGGTTCCTCGATGGGAGTCCCAGCTGGTTGGGTCTCCTCATCAGGAAGGGGCAGGACCGAGTCCTAGTCAAAGAGTTGTCAGCCTGGTTTGGTAACAACGGTCGACGGGATCGAGAATGATCTCAGCCTCATCGATAGAGACCTCGTCGACTGGCCAGATGTCATGGCTGAGAAGCCAGCGGCCGAGGAAGCAAGTTTGACTGAAGTTGATACTGCTGGCTCCTGGGACAGAGATCGCTCACGATCCCAAGAGTGTCTTCACCGAGATAAAGAGAGTTTGGATCCTTTTCCTGGACAGAGAAATGAGAGCCCACAGGTCCCTCATGTTTACTGGGAGGGATTGACACAGCTCTCGGAAGGAACCCAAAATGTTAAGCCCAAGTTCAGGGAACAAAATCAACCGAGAAGATGATTCTGCGGCCCCGCCACTTCTTCTTCAAAGGCTGCATCTGTTCCAGCTGTTGTTGAGGACCCTACAGCCCTGGAGACCACCCACCGAGCCTCTTTGGATTTCATCGGAGGATTCGTTTCGGGCCTGCCCAACTTAAGGCATGTAAGACGATTGTCGAGGTGTTCGGGTGAAACCTGAAGCATCTCACAAGTCTGGGTGTCATGGCCAAAACCCAGGCAGTATACACACATGGTGGGTGGACCAATGTGCGACATTTGTGTGGCATACGGGTACTAGCCGAAATCCGATGGGAAGATCTGTGTTCCCATGACCGAGTAACAAACAGCACAGTCGCTAGCTCGAATGAGCCAAATTTTAGGAATAACCCAAGGGTTAGAAGCCAGGGCCTGCAACAAGCGATAGCAAACAGGAGGCAACCTGAATCTTCTGGGGAAAGGAACTACTGGTGTCATAGGGGCGGAGCCGAGGGTTATACCACCGGGTGGGTGAGAGGAGCCAGCTTGAAGACCTTCCAGCAAGATTTAAAGGGAAAGGACATGCCAACAAGTGTGGATAAGCACATATCCACATCCCTAGAAAAAAAAAGAAAAATCTCTGAATTCCTTCCTGCAGAAGGAAAGCATATTTCTTCTGAGTGTCCAGCTGGGCCCCATGAAGGTGAGCAGCTGGGTGGGTTCCGGTGAGATTTCTTTAGATTTACCAGGAAACTGAGAGACTCCAGAGTGTATTCTGTGAGGGAAAGAGATTCCTTGACCTGGCAAGGAGACTTTGCTACCATGAGCCAGTCGTCCAGATAGGGGTAGAGGCGCACCCAGTCTCCTGAGGTGTGCTGCTACCACTGCAAGACACTTAGTAAAGACTCTTGGGGCTGAGGACAGACCCGAAGGGCATGCAGTGAACCGATAGTGACCGAAGGAAGTCTGAACCTGAGAAACTTCCTCTGGATATTTTCTTATGGGTATGTGGAAGTAGGAATCCTTTACGCATAGGAGGCTAACCAGTCTCAATGCTGTAAGGACTGTATGACCAGCTACAGAGTGACCATTGTGAATTTGTTTTTTCAGATGTCTGTTTAAATATCTGAGAATTAACATAAGTCGCTACTCTCCAGTTTTTCTTTGTGTCCAGAAAATACCTGGAGTTGAGGCCCTACCCTTCTCGTGGGCGAGGACCCTCTCCACTACTCAGAAGCCAGAAGGTTTTGTACCTCCAATTCCACAGTGGTATCTGTGTTGGGGAAAGAGGTCTCGACACCTGGGTATGCTTGAGGTCTGGCCTCTGCTTTAACTGTAATGGCAGACCCTTCCACTCTCTCCTGCACCCACTTGTCCGGCGTGATGAGGGATCAGTGCTGAAGATGATGGGAGAGTCTGCCTCCAACCAGAAGCGTGGAGCCGACCTGGACACTCACATCAGGACTTAGACTGAGAGGCAGATGGTTGGGTAGAGGTGACTGCTCTTTGGTCCCTTCTGCTCCTGCCTCTGAAAGACCCCTGTACTGGCCAAAGTCAGATTGTGGATAGGGACTGTAAAGGCCTAGGAACAAAACTTCTGCCCCTACCGCCCGGGGCAGATCTCTGAGGCGGTGAGCTTAAAGCTTGGATGAGTGGCTCTGTCAGAGGCCTTGTGCTCATCGACTTTTTCATGTACTCAGTGGTTCTGTAATCAAACAACATATTTTGATCACAGGGAAAGTCCATGACCTTGTTCTGAGTGTCTGTGGTCAGACTGGTTGTTTTAAACCCGTGAAGCGCTCAGAATGCTGGACCGCCATGTAGAAACTGTATCACTGTAAGTCATCTGCCATGTGGAATTAGTACACAGTAGCTTCCAGGTCAGTTTGACATATCCACCAGCTCCTGTACCACAGAATCTGATCCGTTGCGGGCAACAGCCTGGACAGATTTCCAAAGGGCTTTCTGATATTTGGCTGTGACGCCATGTAATAAAGTCTGAGAAGCAGGGAAGCTGTGGTATACATTTCTTTACTACAAAGTTAATTCTCTTGGAATCCTTGTCAAGGTGAGAGGGGACAAGGAGACTCCAGCTTTCTCACAAGCTGCCTGCTGCACTATACTCTGTGGCTAGGGGTGCACAGACAAACTCGGTACCATTTTTAGACCATTATATTTTCTCTCAAGCAGCTTATCAACCCGATAGTGAAATGAGGTGTTGAAGCACCTTCATGGTAATTCTAAATGCATTATAGACAGGGACGACCAGAGTTTTTGAGGATGAAAGACCCTTCATCTCCCTATAATCTTCGTCTTCATCGACATCCTGGTTGGGCTCCTGTGTAGGGAGATCAAGGGTATCCAGCATATTTTGTATACATGAAAACAGAGAAAGGATCCTCATGGTCACCGGGGATCCCAAGATGAGGGTCCAGGGACTCCTGGGGCTCAAGGCCCTCAAAATCCATATCAGGGGCATCATAAAATTGATCATCATCTGCATCACCCTCACAGTCTACAGAACAGAGAACTGTGGAAGAGTGCTTGCCAGCCCCAGTAAATCGAGGACCCATCTTTTGAAGGGTCTGAAACAGCTGCTTTGCTTTTTCCATTTCTTGCACTAACGGAAGAACCTGCGCAGACTTGGTTTGTAAGTGTTATGTTTTTCTGTATGCTTTAAGCTGCCTTTGTCTCGATTGACTTTCCCAGGAGCAATGGGATAATTTTGTCTTGACCGAGTTTCTTTTAGCCACTTCATCAGAGGCTTGATCAAGCTTCCTTTTTGTCATGTTTATTGTTTTCAATTTGTGAGGAACTTCATCTTTGGAAGCTTTATTTTTTGGCTGGGATCTGGAGGGTTCCTCGGCACCTCTGCTTTTAGTATTAGTACTTTTGGATGGCCCTCGTCGGAAGCCTTTGATTTATCCTCAACCATAATAATCAAGGTTTGTCCGAGATGTTTGAAATTTAAGCAAATCAAACCAGTCCTGGACCTCTGAACTGAGTGCAGGTTTCTGTAAAAATGCCACCAACCAGTGCTGCCCCAGTTAATAAACTCTATTACTAGTGCCTTTTGTTTTGGTTGTAGAACTGGGATCTAAACCAGTGCCAATCTTAATAGAAACCCAGTAATACTGGTCATCACTGCGCGAGGTGGCTGCTGGACCCTACGGACAGTCCTGACACAGATGATACTAAGGTTCAGTAATAACAAAAAAGGTTTCCTCGTAATTGCCAATCTAGAGAGAAAACTCCCAGGCCCTGTTTAAATTGAAATCCACTGCAGGTGCCTTGCAGTAAACTCCACGAGGTCTGAGGTAAAAACAAGGCAACTGTCCCCAATTCAATGGTTCCCACAAGATTTGCCCCAAAATGAAGGAACCATTGAAAATCCACCTAATAAAATTAGGTTTTAAAATGAAAGTCGTGTAAAATAAAGTCAAAACAGCGCTAGCAGCTAAAAATAAAAAAATCAGGGCAGCAGTAATAAAAGTAAAACTTTTACTCAACACGCTAATAGAAATAATTTATGAGGAAAACTTTACCCAGATAAGCGCTAGGAGGCTGTCAACAAGGAAAGCTGAGACACCTCAGGGCAGCGTTGCTCATTCCAGCGGAGAAAAAATTCTGAAGCCTTCAACAGCTCTCACCCCTTCCTGTCTTTTGACTGGCTTGGCCACTGGCTCATTCGCGTCTCTTAAGGCACACCTCGGGGCAGTTACATCTAGCCAGCTAAGTGCAAAAGTTACTGATGCTAAAGGACTCCTGGAGTAAGAACAGATAATACTCCGAAATTCAACACATCAAACATGGAGTTCCTGAGGTTCCATCCTCGGACCTCTCCTATTCTCTCTCTTGTAATCATCCCCTCCCGATATCTGTTCATCCACAGAGCTCATCCTCCAGGCAGATGACGCAGCCCTATACTGCAAGGATAAGAACCCCTCTCCCTACAGAACTGCAACATGACTTCCGTGAACTACACCCTGGTTCTCAACTCCAAGAAAACTAAGATCACGGTATTCTCATGCACTAGGAAATCCCTAAATTTTGATTTTACTCTTAGACAACTACGGCAACCTAATCGAGATCCACCACCTTCAAATACATGGGGATTCACTTAGGATGCACCACTGTGATCTGTACAAGGCTGCAAACTGGCTCCCCTGGAGGATAGATTTGACAGTAGACGTCTCACTTTTTCTTTAAAATCCACTTGGGCTCCATGCCTAGCAGCATCTCCTCCTCTTCAATAAGTCTGTACACACCAGGACCACTAGGCACTCCAGTACCCAGCCTTCATGATTCCTCGCTGTCATACCACCCAGGGCAACACTCCCTCTCCTACAAAGGTGTAAAACTTAACAACCTTCCCTCACCCTTGGCCCTGTGCACACACTTACATCATTAAAACCAATTGAAATCTTACTTTTTAAACAAACTCCAATGCAGCTGCCCCATACCCACGCCTCAGCTCCAATCTCTTCTTTCAATTTCCTGCACTTTCACCTGCATATTTTTAGTTTCTCTTTAAAATTACTACATAGTTATGTAATCTGTAGCAGCACCTTCCCTATTATATTCAGTCCCTTTGTATGACAATTATCCCTGACAATGGAATGTTCACCAATATGTGTTATTGTACCAATTATGTCACTGAGCGCGTGCAGAAAGCGGGCAATTTTGCTCACATGCCTTTCCAGTATAAACAAACAATCAAAATGAAAGAAATCAAGAGCCAGCCTGGGATCTGGCACTGCAAGCGAGCACCCACCGCCCCCACGAACAAAATCAGAACCCTGAACCTGCACTGTGAATGGTGCCCAAGAAGTGTTCCTGGCGCCATCCAAGAGAGGCAACTCCAGAGGAGGCTGCCAGCCCAAGACGGGCTTGGAACCAGGCCCAGGAAGGCCTCCGTCCTCACCAGCCCATCCACAGTCCCAAGGTCAGCACCAACATCCTCCCGGGTCATTCGACGCTTGGGGAAAAATGAAATAATCTCAAGGCTTAGGGAGGGACCGGCTCCAGAACACTTCCCTCCTCCAGCACCACAAGCAGTGCCAGAGGGGGCATAGTCTTGCAGTCAGCACCGCCACTCACTGATACTGGCCCGAGTACCAGGAGCAAAACGACACCAGGCCGCACGCCGAGACGCCCACTGGGTGCAGGCCCAGTGCATAGCTTCAGCTGCACCACCGGGGCATCCACTTCCCCAAAGGGCCACTGACCCGGAAGGGATGCTCAGTCAACCTCCCGGAGAAAGCCAACTGTCCACCCGACTCTGACCCCATGGCCTCCAACATCTCAGCCAGGAGAGCGCATGGATTGCCCTGGTCTTTCTCAGTACATATAGCAAAGGGAAGGAGCTGGAGCTCAGGAAAGAGCCCAGGACCCTTACCTTGATATCCTATAGTGCAATGCCTGCCTCTGAAGGAGGGAGGATCACAGTGCCACCTCCATGCATGCTTAGAGATCAGACATGCCAGCAGATGGCATTACAGTCTATCTAGTCTGCTCAACTGTGCAGCTCCTATGTGTTCTGAAGGACCCCCTCATTTCTCTTCTGACCTCCCTCTTAACTCCTTGCTTCCCCACTCACTCCCCTTCTACATGCAAGTTTCCCCCCTCACCCAGTCCCAACCCCTTTTGAAGCTGTCCACCATTTTTATGGATACCACTTCCTCCTGTAGCTCATTCTACTTGGCCACCACCTTCTCGGTGAAAAAGTGCTTCCTCATCTCCTCCTAACTCCCCCCACCAGCTTTAGGCTGCACCTTATGATCTTGTTGCCACTGAGGGCTAAGAAAAGCCCACGGTGCTGACCCTATTAAGACCCTTAAAGTATTTGCAGTTCTAAATCATGTCCCCTCTCCCTTCTTTCCTCAAAGAGAATAAATCACGGAGCTCCCAAGCCTCCTGTCACAGGTGTCGCCCACTTGCAGACTCCCGAGCCTCCTGTCACGGGTGTCGCCCTGCAGACTCCCGAGCCTCCTGTCACAGGTGTCGCCCTTCTTGAGCTCCCGAGCCTCCTGTCACAGGTGTCGCCCTTGCGGAGCTCCCGAGCCTCCTGTCACAGGTGTCGCCTTGCGGAGCTCCCGAGCCTCCTGTCACAGGTGTAGCCTTGCGGAGCTCCCGAGCCTCCTGTCACAGGTGTCGCCTTGCAGAGCTCCCCGAGCCTCCTGTCACAGATGTCGCCTTGCAGAGCTCCCCGAGCCTGTCACAGGTGTCGTCCTTGTGGAGCTCCCGAGGCCTCCTGTCACAGGTGTCAGCCTTGCAGAGCTCCTGAGCCTCCTGTCACAGGTGTCGCCCTGCTGGCCCTGGATCATCTTGGCTGCACTACTCTGGGCCGTCACCAGCAAGCGGACATCCTTCTTAGATATGGGCACCAAAACTGCACACTGTACTCCAGGTGAGACTGTACCAGTAACCTGTGCCGTGGCAGAATCATCTCCGTATTCCTAGTGGTAATTCCCTCGCTATGCATCTCAGCATCCGATTTGCCCTGGCAGCTGCTCTTTTACAGTGCACAGTGCGTTTCAGGTCACTGGTGATTATTACTTCTAGGTCCTTTTCTTCTGACCTGGTTACCTGCTCTCTGCCCAAGGGTGTATTAGTCCCGGAGAAGCAGGTATCACACCT